>CAUYPK010127617.1:0-10614 GCA_963574355.1 Loris lydekkerianus
AGTAGGTTACCACATATACTCAAGTATATACAGTAAATGCTTTTCAATATTTATTGCTAAAGAAAAACTGTAAACTAGCAACAACAACTTTAAAACTTTAAATAAAGTGCAGAAAACCGCCCCCTCAAGCAGATGGCAGAAAACAACTGGAGACTACGTGCATTTGATTAGGTGCGTGCGCACTGAATCAAATAACCTGTATGACCTGAGTATAAGCCGAGTTTGGGTTTTTTGGCACAAAACTCGGCTTATACTTGAGTATATACAGTAACTATCTTTTTACTGGAACAATTAATAACATCTCAGTTTTTAATATTTATATAATAAAAATCATTTAGGGCATACTGTCCACAGGCCCCACTCCAAACACTTTATAAGTATGAGTGGAGACAGACATCCATCCCTGTGCTAGATTCACCAGATAACAGACTATCCTCTAACAGCCACTGGCTTGCCATGCACAGGCCAAGCCTACAAGAAGTAGACTTTCCAATGCAACAACACAGCAGGCTGGAGTTGCTCAGAACAGGGAAATTGGGAGGTTCCATATTCTTGGGTATAATTTTTTATAAGGTATAAATAAAAATCTTCCTTGAATAATATAGTTACTTTCCTAGGGGAAGAATATGAGTCAGTCTATCACAGTGGTTTTCTTTCTGAAAATGTCTACATGAGTTGCTTTGAAATGGTGATTACATAATACGACTTGATAATTATAATCTTACATATAGAGCTAGTAGCTTATAAAGCGCTTTTGCACTGATTTTAAGTTGACGGCTAAAATTATCTTACGAGGGAGAGAGAATGAGCATAATTAAGTTAGAAAAGGAAAAGTCATGCGACTAGTAAACAGAGCTGAAACGCAAACCCTGGTGTTTAAAACTCAAATGTCACCTCAGACCCACTCACTTTCAGCTCAAATTCATCTTACCACTTTACTTTCTTATTTATTAACTAACACAGGCTTTGCAGAACCATCATTTAGAGCCTACAGATTTCAGATCTTGTCACAGCCCTTGAGAATTCTAAAATGAAAAGAATATTAATAAGCATAAGAGATCATTAAAACCACCAATATCCATGAAAAACAACAATGGGGTAATTTTGGCTGTGTATTAAATCAGATTTGCCAGATGTTTCAGCTGTATAATTTAAAAGAAAAATAGGGAAAATACAGAAAAGAAAAAGAATGCTCAGAGAGAACCACCTACATGCCAAATACTCGCCAGAATATAAATCTTATTACTAAATAGTGTAAATATTTATATTTCCTTTTCAAATACTATAAAGGCAAGATTTGCCAAGCAATTATTTTATCAAATTTAAAAAGTATGTGGCTAATCGTTGTGTTTTGTTCACTCATATTTTCATTGTTACCTCTCATAAGCTGCAAATCAAATACATTCTTGGCAATGACTGAGCTACGGCAGCAATGTTACTGTCCTTTCAGTACAGCAAAGTAGGCAGATTCAAGTTGAAGAGAAACAACCACCAGAACAGAACTGGAGCTAATTATCACCATTCAGCCAACACTGATTGAACAACTACAATGTGCACAACACTTGCTAGAATTTGGCAAAATATACAGTAGAGGGGGGAAATCACTGCCCCTGTAGAGAACGCATCCTGTATAGAAGGTACCAAGTACAAAAGCTTACAATCGGAGCATAGGCACTAAATACGGAAGTAAGTTTGCTGTGGAACTATGTAGGGAAAAAAGAGGTTATTCAATTTCAATACATTTCCTAAAAAGAATATCACCATTATTGTATGTGTTAAAATAGTCCAGAGACAGAAGTTCAGGACCAAAGTAGAAGTTGCCTGACGTATGCAGTTGGTATCTAATCAGCAGAGGGTAAGAAGAGGCGTAAGACAGATATGCCCTCCTCCCTCACTCCCCACCTCGGAGGCTGTGTCTCTTAACTTTGTGGACTTTCTAACCAGGAGTGATCATGTAAGAGGCTGAGCTCAAAGGAGGAGACTCATTTTACAAACTTTTAAAAAAACTGAATAGTAAATGACAAAAGTCATACTATGAAATCCGTTCCCCCAGTGTTACAGTAAAATGCCTGTATATACCATCGAAGACGATTTATAAAGATTCCTTGTTCCTCTCTGTGAGTGTAAGTAAGTGATACATTGCTAGGTGTTATGACCCCAGAACCAGTTAGTTTGGGGGCTCCTTCTGTTTTTATTGGTTGCCTGGTTTAAGCTTCCTTATTTCGGTACAGGATCAGGTTGGTTTTGCAAAATACTGGCCCTGGACTTCCCTGCACGGCACCTTGTGTATCTCATGACCTGCTATTAATGTACCTCCCGCTTTCAAGTGATGTTTTCCACAGCTTTATTTCATCTGCTTATAATTCATGTAAAGGATAATGTTTAACCCAGTTTCCTTCATTAAAAATCACAAGTGACAAATCTCACATCTCCACCAAGGAAGAAAAAACTCCCTACAGCCTCGACAGTTCTATTCATTATACTAAAACAATAAAGCACGCTTTTCTCCAGGAATGAATGCTATTAATGGAGTTTATATCTCAACATTTTCAACTCCGTGGTTATTTCAAAAAAGGGGTAAACAGACTGACCTAAAAAGCACTACCATCCAAAGGCCTAAACCCTTTCTGGATCTTCTTGCTGAATTTTAAAAGATAAAGCTCAAGTTCACTGACAGAGACAAACCTTCCTGAAATGGTTTTTGGCAATCCAACCTTATCGCACCAGGAAAAGTAATAAAGAGATTCTTAACTAAGAGCTAAAAGGGATAGATACTCCAAACACTTTACAGTTGTTTTTTCTAAGTGCCCTTTCTATTGCTTCATGGTAATGATTCCCTAGGAAAGTCACTTACGGAGAATTCCACAAGTTTGCCATCTGGTATAATTATCAGTCTTTTAAAACCCAATAGCTAATGTCTGCATGCAATTTCTAAAATTAAAAAATATGAACATCAAAAAGAAAAAAATTAAACAACAGAAACGTAAGATTGTAAAATACATTTAAGGAAAACAAACCAGGTAATTGCTCTCCCCTACGTTTATTTATAGCATCCTTAGTAGAAAATATCCTGAGCACTTACAAGTATTTCTTTTCCTAATATGCTGGAAAAAAATTCTGATGACAGAATAGATACATTTTCAGATGAGAATGGAGTCTGGAAGTTTATGCATCAAGGCATTTTGGAGAAATCATTTAAAGCTATGCTGGAGCGAAGCAAGAGACTAAGCTCAGAAACAGGAAGCCAAAGGATCTAAGAAATAGTGAGTCTAACCTGGAGGCCTCTGGACCATCAGTCCCCGCAGAAACAGGATAACAGAGCGCTCTAGCTGAGGAGTTTCCAGGAAACAAATGACTTCACAGATTAGTTAGTATGCTTGAGGTATCAGAAGAAATTTAAGGGTCTGATTAAAATAGAGAAAACAAGGGGAAGAGAGGTGAAGACAGGCTCCAAGGAAAATAAAAAGCTGCAAATCAAAACAAGCAAAATCATGGCACATAAAAACAAGCCACATCATGGCTTATAATTCATGTAAAGGATAATGTTTAACCCAGTTTCCTTCATTAAAAATCACAAGTGACAAATCTCACATCTCCACCAAGGAAGAAAAAACTCCCTACAGCCTCGACATGGACTCTTCAGTGAATATTTACCCAGTCACAATAGCATTAAACTTATTACTACAGTAATGATCGACTCCTAAAATCCACCTACAAAGCATGAAATTAATTATGGACTCATCATAATATAATGATACAATTCCAGCAACATTAAGAGATAAAGGGCAGATACCAAACACTGCGAAGTGGAAGTGGAGGAAAAGAGATAAAAAGAAGGGTGATAAAATTGACAAGGAAATTTAAAAGAGACTGTATCTACCTGATAAAAGAAAAAACAGAAAACAAGTAGAAGATGTGAAAAGAGTACCTATATGGTGAGGAGCCGGCAAGGAGAGGGAGGCTCCATCAGTCTATAACTTTGGCAGGATTCAGTTTCTGTTCCTTCTTTTCATTTTTGTTTTGTTGTGTTGTATTGTGTTGGCGTTGTCGTCTTGAAATGTCTCTATCAATGAACCATGTCCTTTCCCAGAAAACTCAGTTGGAGTGAATATCATAATCTACCAAAGTTATCTAAATCAGAAAAGCCTAGGAATTATGCTTGTGTAGTCAATTAGGCTCCAAATTCTCTGTAGTTCTTCTGTGAAAGATGAGGCTATTTGCCTCTTCTTGAATCAGGGCTGGTGACCTCTGGCTGCTTTGACCAACACATGCAGTTAACCTAACATCTGAGCTCTCTGTGCACAAAGATTAAGAAGGCCTTGATGCTTCCCCTTTGATAGCAAGGCGGCAGCTATCACAGAAGTCATGACTACCAGGAGACCACCATGCTGTGAGGAACCCTAAGGTAGCAGCAGAAAGAGGCCATATGGAGGGAAAGAGATATGTCAGCCATACAGCTGAGGCTCCACACAGATCGTGAAGATGCCGCCTTGAATATGTTAATCCCAGTTCATGCCATGAGGAGCAGACATAGCGGTTCTTACCAAGGAGAATCCAAATTGTAAGGTAGTGTCAACCTGAGAAAGCCAATTAAAAAAATAAATAAATAAAGCTAAAATTAACAAATTGCAGGGGAGAGAGTAAATAAATGATGCTATCATTTTAAGCCACTAAGTTTGGGGGAGGTTTGTTACACCACGAACATGACAAAATGCGTGCTGACATAACAAAACCTAAGACATGTGCCGTTGACTTCAGGAGTGGGCACCGTGCAGGCCTGAAGGGCCTCAAGGACACTGCTACTGGGAGCCAGAAGTGGAAGCTGGCAGTGCAGAGACTGCCACTGAATGCTGGAGAAAACCATACAAGCTGTGAGCCGGCAAAGCAACCAGGGGACCTGCTGTTTGCAGTAATGTGCAGAACAGAAAGAGCATCTGATGAACTTGGAGATCCACAGAAAGAGTATCTGATGAACTTGGAGATCCACAGAAAGAGTATCTGATGAACTTGGAGATCCACAGAAAGAGTATCTGATGAACTTGGAGATCCACAGAAATAGTATCTGATGAACTTGGAGATCCACAGAACGAGTATCTGATGAACTTGGAGATCCACTTAAGGATTTCCAAGCAGAAAGCTGAGTGGAACTGGCTTCATTTAGCTGCCTGTGATAAAGAATGGAGGAGGCAAGAGAATTTCTCCTAAGAGGGCACTGTTCATTTCCCAGCAGAAACGAGAGGAAATATAAAGGGCTCAGGACTTCATGGGTCTAAAAGTAAAGTTACAATCTCTCATAGCAAAAGACTCTGAAAGTTAAAAAAACAAAAAAAATTGTTTCAGAGCAAAGACCAAAGTGGGGCTCTGCCAGTAACAATGGCCTTAGAATACTATCCAAGGAAGCTGGACTCCTTAAAAGCTCAAATCTGAGAACCCACAGCCCAGAACCGCTCAGCCAGACGAGAGGGCTTCTTTGACTCTGAAGAGGGCTGGCCCACAGCAACCCGACACTCGGCCTCCAGTAGAAAAGAACTCACCTATCTCAAGGATATTCTAGGTGTGATTCTTTTCAAGGAGAGTAGACTGCAATTTGATGTACAGAAAGCCCTTAGGATTCCAGCTTGGAATTAATAAAATAAGACATTCCAAAATGAAGAGACTCCCAAACTTCCATAGGCAAAGAGCAGGTTAAAAAAATTCAGCTGCAAACATCAGCCAACTCTTGTTGGAAAGGAAGGACAACACAGAGGATGGAGCCAAGAACCAAAAAGAACCATTCCCAGGAAGAACAGAGTCCTACTCTAGGAATGTATATTGTTGGCCCCCCAGAAAAGGGGGATGAATGTCAGAACTGCTATGGACCAGTGCCTGCTACAGGGCTCTGTAATCCTCGCCCACACATCCAATTCCAACAGGTGTATCTACTGTGCTTATATTGTCCCTATGTCCCCATTTTGTGTTTGAGCAGAGGTGGGGTCAGATGACTTGTCCTTGTCCTAGTTCACGAGTCTCAGCACCAGAGAAACCATACTCAACCCACCTCATTTTCACCTAGACACGATTTAATGCATGAAATTCCAGTATTTGAGTCTAAGCCTGATGCTGTATGAAATGAGACTGCTGAGTATATTGGGAGTTAGTGAGTATATTTTGCCTGTGAAGGCATGAAAATAATTTGCGGAAAGAGGGCAGACTGTGATGAATATGAGTCCTACATACTTTGTGGGGAACTATTTCCCCTCATCCTGAGTCTAACCTGGCCCTGCGACTTCTCTGATTAGCAGAATGCAGTGGAACAAATGTGCTATGACTTCTGCACCCTGGTAGGAGGAAGACCTTCAGCTTCTATTTTTGACTCTAGGGAGAAGCTAGTCACCACGCAAAGAGTCAGACTATCATGAGACTGACATGTTGAGAGGCAGGGGAGGCCAGGCTCGGGGAGAGGCCACATCAAGACAGATTCCTGCTCAGCCTCTGAATGTCACAGCAAGGTCAGCTGAGGCACCAACCAGCTGAAGAAACCAGCCTGAAAACTGAAGCTTTAGTAGATGCCACATGGAACAGAGATGAGCCACCCTCACCAAGCCCTGCCCAAAATTGCAGAACAGTTCGCAAATATACTACTGCTGTTGGTTGACGCTATTAATTGGAAAGGCAGTTTATTATGCACCCTAGGAAACCGAAACACCTCATTTCTCTGTCTCCTTTCATTCCCTTGTAACACCAATATCCAAATAATCATCAGATCAAATCTCTCTTATCTCTTTAATATTTCTCTAACCAGTTTCCCCTTCTTTTCAGTACCACTGTGAATTTTCCCATCATTCTCTGAAAAGATTACTCCCAGTAGCTTCTTAATATAGCCTTTCACCCATTCACCAACACCAATTCCCCAACATCCATGCTCTAAATCACAAAGTGTTCTTTCTAAATGCGAACCTACCATCGTGTCCACATTTATAATCATCACTAGCTCTCTGTCACAGGCAGGATAAGTTTGAATTCCTCAGCACAGCACACAAAGCCCTCCAGCACATCCATCTTCAAGTCCCACCATCTCTCACAGGCAAAGAGAACTCTAAAAAAGGAGAATGTCTCATAGGAGAAACCTTGAACAAGTTTCCAGAATTTAGAAGCAGATACGCAGCCACTGATTAAGACAAGCATCAGTTTCCTTTAGGTAACATTAGTGATACACCAAAACAAGATGACCTCGTGATCTCTCATCCATCTCGATATGCTCTAATTCTCAAAATACTTTTAAAACTGAGTCAGAAAAGAAGATAAGTAAGTTTCAAAGGGGAAGTTCCACCTACCCCTTTCTCCCTGCCCAGCTCTACCCCTATGCCTGCACTAGAGCTTGCCTCCAGGCGTGGTTTCCACATCTGTTCTTAAAGTCATAGCATCTTCCTAAACCCCAAACTTCCTGGCCATGATAGCTCCCACAACAGTGGGGATTTAGAGTGCTGGAGGACAACTGCTGTAATTGGTCTGTGTGAGCTGTTTTGAGTCAGGAACTTCAAAGTCAAGGTTCACCTGTACAATTATCTTCAATCAGTGCCTAAAACTAAGGGATCTTGGCATTGGGCAGCTTTCTCAATGGGTAAAGTCTAATCAGAAAGAACACAGGACTTCACCTTCACATAAGAATTGCAACAATCAGTTCTTTCTTATCAAGAGCTCTGTACAAAATAAAAAATACAATACTCTGGCAATATAAAAGTGTCTCTCTTTTTAAAGCAATAACTAACAGACTATATAGACTAATGGGCATTCTCTCACGAACTGAATGCAGTAGGATTATTCTCCAGATAATGAAAATGCTTTTGGTTTGAATTTTGTTGTTGTTGTTGTTGTTGTTTAGCTCCTAGAGAATAAAGGCAATAAGTTCAACTAGTTTTAGAATATATTTATCAAACTATAAATCGTAGGAAAAACTACAGGGTAAATTTCATGAAGACAGACACTTTTTTAGTCCTAGAGAATGGAATGATGGAACAATATACTGTCAAATGAAAAAAAGGAATGTCTGAATTAATGAACAGGGAACATTAAGCAGTGAGGAATTATTTAAATGTTGAAACTTGGAAGACTTTTGCTCAAGTCAACACTTCAAATACAAATCTCCTAAAACACACAGATCTTGAACTGTTCCTCCCCCATTTATCCAAAGTTGTTTAAACTCAGGAGTGTGTACTCTGTAGGAGGGGTAAGAGTGCCCCAGAGTCAAGGATTCCAGAAGAATCATTCAGACTTATCAATAGGAGAGGAAGGGTAAAGTAATTTTACTGGGAAGAAATTTAAAACATTCTTATATTAAAATACACAAGTTAAACCCACATTCTTCCCTGCCCATAAGGTTTGGGTGGATCATGCCAAAAGACGAAGTAAATCATTTGACAGAAACTTTCACCATTCTTCTAATACAAGGAACAACCATTTCTATAATAGTGACTGTAGTATAATAAATACTTCATTCTCAGATAATAGCTTCAAAGAAACAGAGAAAATATTTAAAGCCGAGCGTTCTGATCACATTCCCTATTTAAAAAGTCACTTGTCTACTTCAATTCATATGTTTTATTAGGTACATACACTTTTATATTAAAAATTACTTCGTAATGGGCGCAGTGGCTCATACCTGTAAATCTAGCACTCTGGGAGGCTGAGGTGGTAGACTGCTTGAACTCACAAGTTGGACAACAGCCTGAACAAGAGCAAGACCCCATCTCTACTAAAAATAGAAAAATTAGGTAGGGCATTGTGGCAGGCATCTATAACCCCAGCTACTTGAGAGGCTGAGGCAAGAGGATCGCCTGAGCCCAAGAGATTGAGGTTGCTGTGAGCTATGATGCCAGGATATGCTACCCAGGGTGGCAGAGTAAAACTCTGTCTCTAAATAAATATCATTTAATTTCCCATGTAGTCCTTCACCCTTAGTAAACACACACAGAGGTACACACACAAAAAGGATGTATCATGATCTGTGATGAAAACATTTCTAATAAATTGTTCTGTACATATATTTTAATTCAGAGAATAAAAGGTAAAATTTATGAAGAAGATAAAAGTAAGAGAGATACATCTAAAACCATACACTGTCTAAGTACAAAAGGGGAAAATGGAGCTCACAGGGACATAAAGTTAGGCAGAGACAAGGCGTCTGAACATCTTCTGTGCCAAGTCAAATTAGAAAGAGTGGCAAAGGCTGCTGGCCATCAGGCCCCAGGTTAATGAGCTGTGCAGGCCAGTTTCACAGTATGTCTGGCATTTGCAGTCATGAGGAAAGAACAAGCAGACCCCGTGCTGCCCAGCCCCTCCCTCAGAGGGACTATTCCAGGCACGCCATTCCAAAATAAACCCAACTAGGAGACAGAACAGCCCTTCACCCATGATTGAAGACCTGCATGTAATCAGGTCCAACAGAGCCAGGGTCAATGCAAGTCTCATTCTTCACCACCCAGCAGATCCTCAGCTTCACAACCTTACTCATTTTATTATTAAGGGGAAAGTTTATGGGGCTTTTGTACAGGGGGGAAAAGATTCAGATAATCATTACTTCTGATTTCACAGCTAGTAATAAAATCACTTGCTAAAAACTAGTCTTCATTATTACTAAACCAAGTATTATTATTATTGGTTTTATTCACACTGCTTCAACTACATTCTAAATGTTGTGGCGTTTTCTTGTATACTGCCATCTGCTTAGAAAACTTACTATTTTTGATTTAGCAAATACCTTAAAAAATAAAGGCAGGAAGTGTAAATAGTTTTCTTAACTCCAGCATTTCCAAAATCCACATTCTGCTCCAAAATAATTAATGCATACACAAAGAAAATTATTTTCTATGTACTATTATTCCATATTTTCTTATTTTAATTATAGTAATTTTTATAATAAATTATATATTTTTCTTTTTCCTAGTTGCATTCTCTAGCATCATTATAAAAGAGTGCTTATTAAGCTCAACCTTCTATCTCCTTTCAGATTTATTATCGTAAGTTTTATGTTTACTTTTTAAAGAGGTCAATAAAACTGAAGAGAAAAACACAGACTTAAGTAGGACAAGAGAATATAAATAGATAATTCTTAAGTACTAAAATAAATATAAAAGAGATGTTTAAATTCAGAAAATGATTAAAGAAATAATCACAGATTAAGTCAAGAAGACACTAGCTTTGGAAAAGATTATGAAACAAAAAAATTATAACAACACTGGAGAAGGTTCAGGGAAACCAGGCATTTGTACACATTGATGGTACACTTATAAATTAGACTACCCTTTTGGTAAAGCCATTGGCTAAAACCTTCATACAATTTGACCCTGTAATGAAACTTTTAGCAATATACTTCCCCTAAATTTTTTATTAAAAAATAAATTCTATATATAATATATATTTTATATATTATAAAATTAGTGCCCATCAACCCACAAATGGATTAATAAATTGTGGTATATGTACACCATGGAATATTATGCAGCCTTTAAGAAAAACAGAGACTTTACCTCTTTCATGTTTACATGGATGGAGCTGGAACATATTCTTCTTAGCAAAGTATCTCAAGAATGGAAGAAAAAGTATCCAATGTACTCAGCCCTACTATGAAACTAATTT
>CAUYPK010127621.1:0-28653 GCA_963574355.1 Loris lydekkerianus
TGTAGAAGACTGAAACTGGACCCACACCTTTCACCATTAACTAAGATAGACTCTCACTGGATTAAAGATTTAAACTTAAGACATGAAACTATAAAAATACTAGAAGAGAGTGCAGGGAAAACCCTTGAGGAAATCGGTCTGGGCGAGTATTTTATGTGGAGGACCCCCGTGCAATTGAAGCAGCTTCAAAATACACTACTGGGACCTGATCAAACTAAAAAGCATCTGCACAGCCAAGAACACAGTAAGTAAAGCAAGCAGATAGCCATCAGAATGGGAGATGTTTGCAGTCTATGTCTCTGACAAAGGTTTAATAACCAGAATCCACAGAGAACTCAAATGTATAAGCAAGAAAAGAACAAGTGATCCCATCGCAGGCTGGTCAAGGGACTTGAAAAGAAACTTCTCTGAAGAAGACAGGTGCGCGGCCTACAGACATATGAAAAAATGCTCATCATCTTTAATCATCAGAGAAATGCAAATCAAAACTACTTTGAGATATTATCTAATTCCAGTAAGATTAGCCCATATCACAAAATCCCAAGACCAGAGATGTTGGCGTGGATGTGGAGAAAAGGGAACACTTTTACACTGCTGGTGGGAATGCAAATTAATACATTCCTTTTGGAAAGATATATGGAGAGCACTTAGAGATCTAAAAATAGATCTGCCATTTAATCCTATAATTCCTTTAATAGGCATATATCCAGAAGATCAAAAATCCCATCATAACAAAGATATTTGTACCAGAATGTTTATTGAAGCCTAATTTATAAATGCTAAGTCATGGAAAAAGCCCAAGTGCCCATCGATCCACGAATGGATTAATAATTTGTGGTATATGTACACCATGGAAATTTATGCAGCCTTAAAGAAAGATGGAGGCTTTACCTCTTTCATGTTCACATGGATGGAGATGGAACATATTCTTCTTAGTAAAGTATCTCAAGAATGGAAGAAAAAGTATCCAATGTACTCAGCCCTACTATGAAACTAATTTATGGCTTTCACATGAAAGCTATAACCCAGTTATAACCTAAGAATAGGCAGAAGGGGGAAAGGGAGGGGAGGGAGGGGGGAGGATGGGCAGAGGGAGGGTGATTGGTGGGATTACACCTGTGGTGCATCTTAGAAGGGTGTATGTGAAACTTAGTAAATGTAGAATGTAAATGTCTTAGCACAATAACTAAGAAAATGCCAGGAAGGCTATGTTAACCATTGTGATGAAAATGTGTCAAACGCTCTATAAAACCAGTGTATGGTGCCTCATGATCGCATTAATGTACACAGCTATGATTTAAAAAAAAAAAAAAAACATTGAGCATAAGAGAAAAGGAGTTTTTGAGAACTGTTTGAAGCAATCAACTGAATTTCTCTTAAGGCTCTTCAAAAGACCCAAGTAAAAGATAAAAGCTTCTTTTAAAATTATTTTGGCTATTGGATGATAGTTTACATGCAATTCCACAAAGAAATAAGACCACGTGCAGTCTTGCCTTCTATTAGGGTTACAAATCATATTTTCATTTTTCCCTTCCCATCAACTTTAGAAGCATCACTGCATTGCCTTCATTAAACTCACTCTCAGAGGACCCTTGTTTTGTCATTCTGAATAATGGATAATACCTCTACAACAAATTCAAAATCTTAGCAACATCATAAACATATTTCTCATATATGCATACGTCGAGTCTTCTGCAGATTTTGAGGCTTTCCATTTAGTGACTCAGGAGTCTAGGCTCCCCTCCTCTTCTGGCACTTCCACCTCAAGTCACATCCTCCAAAAAAGTGCTACAAAGGGGGAGAGGTGGAGGAGACACACGTCTCTAACTGCCATGGCAGTGAAGTGATTTACACCATTTCTGCTCAGTCTATTACTCCAAACCAAGTGAAAAGGAGGTTTGGAAATGCAGAGAGCAGGTGGAAATTCAGTGAGTACCAACCATCTCTGCCATAGCCAATATTGTTCTTAGCGTTATGCAAAAAGAAGGGAGACTATGCTTACCTTTTGGTGCTAGGGTCTGTCCAAACAATGCTTGTGTGTTTGAATGCAGGGTAACTGCAGACCCGCAGACAGTACCAAATACTATCCAGATCGCCAGTCCATTTCTGTAATTCCAAATTCCAAAATGCTCTGGAAACCAGAAGCTTATTGCCCATAATTAGTTCAATAGAAAAACATGACCTGAACTGAAGTGAGGCTATTTATCAGAATACCTGGACTTGGGTTTTCATTTAAGGAGTGAATCTGAATAAGACATATATGAATTAAGAGTAAGAATAGGGACTAAATTGAAACAGCAGTTAAATATATTCACTTGTTTCTCAGCTTTTAGTTTTCTGTCACGTGAATCTATGAGCCAACATTTATTATTTCCTATGCAACAGGCATTGTTTTAAGTGTTTTGCATTTATCAGCTCATTTAATATTCTTAATGATCTTTTGGTGCCAGTGTTATTATTAATTATGTCCACTTAGCAGATGTGAAAATAACTCCAAGTAGGTGTAAATATAATCACCCAGCTAAAAAGAGGGAGAGTTTGGGGTAAAATCCAGGCAAGCTTATTCCAGAAGCACTTTCTTTAAACCACTACGTGGTTCTATTCCCACATACATTCAAAATCACATTAAATTATCTTCCCTTTAATGTATGTCTGTCAACATTTAATGAGCCAAACCTGATCTATTCTATCTTGAGCTTTGAATAATGTGTGCATGTGTGTTTGCTCATGAGAACTCTCAGCAGAATTTGAATGAATAGTTAGTTGGTTCTATCTCAAGTTCTATGAATAGGACATTTTTGGCATGTCTGTTTTGGATCTTCCATTTCGTAAGACTTTCTGAGCAAGAATTCAACTGAACAGTAGGCCGGGTCATGACATAAAGGAAATCATGATCAGTAGCTGGAAAGATGAAGGGCTTTGTCTTATTTTCATGGACTGCTTGGAAAAGCTCTGTGACAGAAGTTCTTATGCAGTCAATGCATTAAGTTCATTAAACCAAGGTTTAACCAACATGATAGTTTTTTTTTCCTCCAGATTTTTTAAGGTATCATTGACAAATAAAAACTATACACATTTAGAGTACACAATGTGATATTTTCATATACATATACACTCTTAACTGATTAAATCAAGCTAATTAATATATCTAACACCTCATGTACTTACATCAGTTTTAAAACTTAATTAATTAAACTACCATAAAATACTCCCTGACATTTTCGACATCTTTTTTGTTGTAGGATATGCCAGAAGGACTGCTACTATAATCCTACGTCCTGGGAATGTTCAATGCTAATTAAGAAATGTGTGACTATACTAAAGTAATTCTATTAAATATACTTCTGAAAAGTTATTTATCTTATGGTTGCTATTTTAAAGGAAAATAACTTTATTTCCCAGAATGTGATTTTCTCTATAATGCTAAAATCTTCCCCTAAATGTACAACTATAGTCTTTTTGAAACTCTCTGAATTGTTACAAAATGATTTATAAATTATAATTTTAGATTTTTTGAAGTCTAAAATTTTTTATAGAAAAAAAATAAGATTTGTTGAAGTCTTTTCAAGACAATGAGTATTTAATGAAACATATACTTAAGTATCAAATTAAAATTACCAAAAAATTAAGAGGTTTTTACCTAACACCTTGTCACTCCAATTCTCCCGCCTTTAAGATTTTAAAGAGTTGGAGTTGCTCAGTGGTCCTTTCTCCTGACTTTAACCCTCTCAGCCTGAGCTCATTCCCTGGAGTTGCTCAGTGGTCCTCTCCCCTCAGTCCACCCTCTCAGCCTGAGTTCATTCACTGGAGTTGCTCAGTCGTCCTCTCCCCCTCAGTCCACCCTCTCAGCCTGAGTTCATTCCCTGGAGTTACTCAGTCGTCCTCTCCCCCTCAGTCAACCCTCTCAGCCTGAGTTCATTCCCTGGAGTTCCTCAGTCGTCCTCTCTCCCTCAGTCCCCCCTCTTAGCCTGAGTTCATTTCCTGTTCTGTGAGGCGCATCGTGACACTAAGAAGCCAGTTGCCTGAAGACAGTCAAATCCTCTTCTCAATGACAGGGAAATGGACATTTATCTGTGTAAAAGACAACAGAGGGTGATTTGAACAGGAGTCAGGTCTGATCTTTCAGATTACACTTGCTATAGGAGTCAGGTTTTGTTATGCAGCAAATGAATTGGAAATTTCTGTGTTTGTAACAATGAAAAAGTAATTCTTGCTCACAAGTATGTAAGATATATGTAGGTTCACTGGGACTCAGCTGGTCTAGGTGGGGCACAGTTGAGAAGAGCTTGACTCCAAGGTACTAGTCATCTTCAAGCTGCTCACTCTGGGGCCCAGGGAGAAAGTTCAGCAGTGGCCTGGATTCTCCTCCTCTAACAAGGAATCACAAGGAGCCCAGGAGGAAAAGTCAAATGGCAGAAATAAACTGAAAGCCTCTGCTGCGTTCCACCGCCTGGCATGCTATTAGGCCAGGCAAGTCATATGCCAAGCCCAGTCTCAACAGGGAAGAGGAATAGATCCTGCCCCCTCTAGAGGGAGAAGCCTTCAGGTCACATGGAAAAGCCATGGGTGTGTAATTCTGTGATGGAAAGGAGGTAAAGAATTAGGAATAATAGTTTACTGTATCTGCTGATGGAAAAGTTAACTTTTTTTCTTTAAAAGGGAAGCATTCTTACTAAAAATTTAAGCCTCTATATTTAAGAGCTTTTGCTATATCATTCAGCTGCTATGTGCTGCCACTGGGTAGAACGGCCCAGGGTTCACTGGCCACCTCAGTGCTCCTGCCCAGCTCTCTCGTCTCCCCGGGCAGGGTCTCTCGGGTGAATAGCTCCACTTTCACGTCTTCTGGAAGCTGGAGGATGCCTCAGTGCCCGTGTGCCCCATTTCTCTTCCTGCCCTCCCCGGCTTCTCCCCCAATGCTTTATGCTCTAATAACCAACAACCTTGACCTCTCCAGGTTCCCTCACTGTCTCGCACGAGCTCCCTGTTTCTCGGCCTCTGCCCTCCGTGGCTGGTGAGCGGGGACAGCGTGTTACCCACCTGCATCCCCAGCACCCCCCACATGCTTAGCACATTGTCCCATTTTCACTGGCAGCATAAATTATGATGGAATAATGAGGCATTTCTTCTTATGTGGTTCAGGGAAAGTGTTGTCTTTTGAAATCTATCCATATTTTTATGATGCTGAGAATATATTACCTCTTGTAGTTGAGGTCACCATCCATACTCATTATTGCTTTGCCTTCTCAAGTCTTACTTTTGACATTTTTTTTTAATTTCAGATTAATATAAAGGTACAAATACTAGGTTGCAATGTTTGCATTTGTTAGATAAAGCCCCTGTTGCAGTTGTGTCCTGCACCTAGGAGGTGGGCCACATACCCTTACATAGTGCCCATTTGGTGGGAGCACCCCAATCCCCTCTGTACCCCTTTCTCCCTCCTCCCTTTTACCCCTCTCCGCCAGCTTGAACTGAATTGAGATTTTCTCTTGTTGACACAACTACTACTATTAAAACCACACAGATTTCTCCCCTCTCTATACTTCAGCAGCCCTTCAGATTGCCGTCACAGCACTTAACACTTACAGTTGTCTAATCATTTTATGTATACTAATTTTTTCTCCCTACCTAGACTCTGCTTGAAGACAAAGTTACATATCATGGAATGTACATAATATTCCCTTATACATGATACATAATCAATAAATGTAAAATAAAATATAGAAAAAGTAATAAATCATACTTGTCTAGCCCTTGCTCTGTTATAGGCACTAACTATTCTAAGGCAAGCTATATGTTGATTTATTTAATCCTCATAAAAAATACTGTAATTATCCTCCCTCTAAGAAGGAAATGGAAGGAATCTCTTACTACACAGACTGAGATCTATTGCTGGCAGCTTTGCTTCAGAATCAGGGCTTCTAGCCGCTACAAGTCACACTAAAACCTCAATAAACATTTGCTTAGTGATTGAAACTTACCCTTAGGACAGACTTCACCGACATTTACGCTAATATAATTTTTAATCCTTTCCAATATTTACCTGAAATTCTCAAAAAGATGTAGAAGTTTACTGAATATGCCCAAGCAAAAGTACCAGTGTTATTTCTTATGTTGGCTTCAGCCCTGTGTGTGGAGTAAGCTGAAACACAGTGCATCATAATAATAAGTGTTGAAAAAAGGGAAGACCATGGCAAATAAAAATGAGTTTATGAATGTATTAAATTGCGTGTTAGAATCTTTTCCAGTGAATGTTTTGGCTCTGGTGATAAGCTCTTTGGTTGGTATCTTCTTATATAAGTTTATTTATAGCCTCCAAATAGATTCTGCAGAAGAAAACATGATATAAGTAAATCAAGGGTATCAACCTTTTGGCTTCTCTAGGCCACATGGGAAGAGGCCACATGTGTGTCTTAGGCCACACATTAAATACACAAACAGTAACAAAAGCTGATGACCAAGGAAGAAAGTTAGTGCATAAGTTTTGTAATACCTGCCACCACAAACAAACAAAGAAGTCCTCATTTAATAATCGTAATTGTGCAGCAGCCCATTCAGAGAGTCTTTTAAAATCATCGAGCGGGTCCTCAGCTTGAAATCACAAATATAGAAAATATACATATCTAAGTAATAACATTTTTAAGTATTTTTTATTGTCAAAGAAAAGTAGGCAACATAAAACTAGCGGAATATTTGACATTGTATTTGAGAGACTAATGTATCACTATCTTGTTCAATGGAAGTAATTGCAATACTCAGTGAGTTCTCAATATTTTGGTTCTAATTTTACTCTTAATGTGCTTCATTCTTGAAAATAGTTGCTCACAAATGTAGGTCCTGCCAAAATTGATGACATGAATAAGGTGTGATTGTAAAGTGAGGGATACTTGTCTCTGGGAAGACAGGACCTATGAAAGTCCAGTAAAGAGACACGATCACATTTTTCTTTAAGTTGAATCTCAGATTGAAGCTCTATGCATTCCACTTGAAAATTGGCAGGCATGTCAACTGAAATGGAGTCACAGATAAATACACAAAAATATTATTTTCCCAGAAATCATGAAATCTGGTTTCCAATTTTTGCATCAAATCAAAAAGTACGGCTGCATATTTTTCGCTGTTTATATGACTGTGTTTAGCCAATGTGTCAAAATGCATTGAATCATTTGCCTTAATTTGAGTTTGCCATAATTTCAGTTTCTTTGGGAATGCTGTGAGGGTTTGAAACATTGTATTAATAAGTTATTTTCCCCTTGAAGACACATGTTTAACTCTTTTAAATGAGCAGTTAACTCCATTAATAATGCTAACTCTGTAAGCCAGTTTTCATTGCCAAGTTTTGTCATGAATTTGGTTTTTGACACCATAAAAGATAACCTGTCGCAAATCATAAAAATCTTTCCATCATTGGCCTCAACTTAGCCATCTCCTTTCCAAAAAGTAAATGATGTCACCATAGTTAGTATCAACACTTTTAAGAATTCCAGGAATGGGCAATGATTTAATCCCTTGGCCCTTATTAAATTCATAGTTTGATGACAATTTGCATGATATTATCCATTTTTAAAGCTTATGCACATTAATTTTCTTCATGTACATTGCAATGATACTTCATCAAACATGAGTTTTGTGCAACAATTTCATCTTTTTTTTTTTTTTGAGACAGAGTCTCAAGCTGTTGCCCTGGGTAAGCGCCCTGGTGTCATCATAGCTCACAGCAATCTCCAACTCTTGGGTTCAAGTGATCCTCTTACCTCAGTTTTTCTATTATTAGTAGAGATGGGGTCTTGCTCTTGCTCAGGCTGGTCTTGAACTTGTGAGCTCAAGCAATCCACCTGCTTCAGCCTCCCAGAGTGCTAGGATTACACTGTGCCCAGCCAATTTCATCTTCTTCTATTAATTTTGCAAGCCTTTCTCCTTTATCCAGTATCTCTAGGGCACCATCAGTAACTACACCAGATACATTCACAATGGACAAAGAAAATCACTTTGACATATTTCTTACTGCTTTGTATAAATCTCTTGATTTAGCTGTGTCTTTTCATGGCACTAAAGAAGCCATTTCTCCAGTGACATTATATTTGACATCAATACCTCTAATAAAAATGGCAAGTTGAGCTGTATTTGTAGCATCAGTGTTATCATTCATTGCAAAGTGTAAAATTTAAAATTAGCAGCTTTACTCACCAAACTTCTTTTGATAGATTTTCTAATTTCTGCAATTTGCCTTGCTATCGTCTGGTGAGGTAAACTGATTTTAGAAATATCTCCCTTTTATCAGGGTGGATTATATCTGCCATGTTTTCTATACATTGTTTAATAAACTCACTATCAGTAAATGGTTTTGATTCTTTTGCTATTAAATATGCTACCACATAACTAGCTTTTACAATGGAATCCATCTGAGTTTGTAACTTAAAAAATTTTTTGTTGAGAAGACAGACTTTTTTCAGTTCTTTCTTGTCCTTAGGACACAATCCTTCATATGCACCAAATTTGGCTGCAAGTTTTGCATATAATGTCTTTAAATTATCGTCTTTGAAAACTTACACAAATTCCCTAAAAATTAAACAGAGTGTCCTACTTCTTGTCCTCCCTTGACAAAAACATAGTCATCCGTCCTCTTTTCATTGAACAGTCATCCTTTCTCTATATTTTTTCTTTTTTTTGGCGGGGGGGTCTGTTTTCTTTTCAGACATTGTAGAAGCCATTCTGGTATTAAAAAATAATAATAATTAAGGTACTATATTTACTTTTATTATGCAAATTAATTGACAAGAAAATAGAAAGCAAAATTTAGGGCCTTCCACATCTCAGCCACCACAGCAGGATGAGGTGCAGGGTCAAATGTAAAGCACCATGGCAGGTGATGTCTGAGGCACTGATGAGGTATGGAAATACCTTACAATCAAGTAAGAATGCTTGCCTGACTTCTCAATAACACAAAATGCCTAATGCTGCAGTGGCAGGTTGAAAGATGGTTGATAATCACTGCCTTTCCAAGTCACCACAAGCACATGTAGCATCTGCTGGTGTTAATTTGATTGTCTGTGCTTGGAAGATAGCATGCTGGAAGCCACACACCTCATAAAACTGAAACAAGGCAAGTGTACAAATAGCAAGAGCATAGGTATGTTTATCTTATATGACATTGCAACATAACATTATCAATAAAGTTCATGGTTGAGATCCACCCAAACAAGTTCCACCAAAAAAATTATCAAAAAACTCATAATGTTTTAAGTAAGTTTACGATTTTGTGTCAGGCTGCGTTCATGGCCACTCTTGGCTGCATGCAACCTGCAGGCCACAGGTTGGACAGCCCTAAACTATATGATTTTGAAACTTTCATGTGAAGCGCCCAAAAAAGTATTAAATTAATGGTTCCTCTTGTTTGTTGCTGTCATTTGGATGCTCTGACTTAACATTCAGGGCAGACTTGGGATCAGGCTTCTTTCAAAATGTCCGATTCCATATGACACCCTGTACTTCCTCCATCGTAACACTAACCTCACAGATAATAGTCACTTAATGAACATTTCCTGAGCACCAGTGATATATGTGTCACTACTGAAAGTGCAGGGATAGAGCAGTGAACTAAACAGATAAAATTGTTGGGATTGCTTAATACTTGCTTGTGATTTTCATAGGACTTCCACTTCTAGGACAGTAGAAATGCAACTTTTTCTATTAATATTGGTCTTCATTTATTTTTGCTGCTGTAAGAAAATACCTAAGACCAAGGAACTTACAAATAATAGAAATTGACTTCTTCCAGTTCTGGAGGCTGGGAAGTCCAAAATCAAGGCTGATTCCTGTGTCCTCTGGAGGAGACAAATGCTGTGTTCTCAAATGGCAGAAGAACAAAACAGGCCCAGCTGGTTCCCACCAGCCCCTTTATAATGTCACTAACCCCATTCATGATTCATGAGTGCTCTGCCCACATCACTTACTCAACTCCTAAATGCCTAATCTCTTAATACCAACCATCACACTGGAGGTTCCAACAGAGGAAATTCGAGAAGGATACATATATTCAAACCATAGCCCCATCTCAACCTCTAATGCCCAGCACTGAGGGTGACATACAATTGGCTGTTGGAAGTTTTTTTCCAATGAATATTGTTGAATAACCAAGGAATAATACTTTAGTATGTAACAGCACACAACAAAAAATTTCCATCCTCAATTTAAAATACTATTCTTTGGTTAAGTTCTTGTATTGTTATAAATAAGACAGTGACCGCTGAAAACACCTAAGTAATGCTTTGTAAGAAAAATTCAAATACCTTTAGGTGTCATGAATTTGTGTACCACATCAAAGCAAATATGTGGATGGATGAATAGATAGATAGATAGATAGATAGATAGATAATTCAGATAAAACTTACTTTATAACTTCCATTATTCTCCCTTCTGAGAAATAATCCTTACAATGGTCACTAGCACCCAGATTAAAATAATACTCATTAGAAAAAAAAAACCACTTCTTTTGCCTACACATTGCAGGACATCACATGAAAATACTCTTCTATACCCAAGGCAACATGACACAAAGGCAAGGTGTTACATTGCTAATATGTAAGTAATACATTTTGGGACTTGGATAGCTCACCCACTGGGTAGATTTTAGGTCCCAGTCTGCCTCTGGGTGCTCTTCCTAGGGATGAAGGTGAAGTCTCACCAGAAGGCAGACAGCCACAGCCCTGCTGGTGGTGGGAGCCCAGCAGTAGCACTCCCTCTGCTAACCTGCTTTCTACTTCACACTCACAGTTGAGATCCTTCCCTGTGGGATTCCGTTTCCAAAAGCCACACAGTGAAGGTGGTGCAGAAGCCATATCCCGTGCATGTCAGCTGGACACACGTAAACGTTTGCTTTCATTGTTTTTCACTTCACCTCTCTCTTTCGCTTTCTATTTTTCCCTACTTCTCTTCTACTGTCTTGGTTTGATGGGCCTCTGGTGTGAGCTATTCATGGAAATTCTTAAAACTAGAAGGAAAACTGATTACTAAGATTTATGAGGTTGTGATGATTTATTCACCTCTCAAGGAAAGAGGCAATCCATCACATTTTGAAAGGCTGGGCAATCAAGCTCTGGCTGTATTTATATGATATCATAAAGCTGTTTTCTTAAAGAACAACTTAAGCCACCAACCTGAAGATGAGGCTGACTCATTCTGGGTAGAAATTCTGAACAAGACTATTTTAGAAGCCAGTGTATTTATTTGCCACTGAAGACCTTTCCAATGAAAAAGAAACTCAATTTTATAATTATTTTGACTCAATGTTGCATTTATTTTTATCAAATTATGTGGGAAAAAGTTGACTAAACATCAACTATCCTATGCTAAGCTGAAGGCATCATGTTCCCTGCCAACAAGGAGCTCACAGGGGTTCACAGCCTAGTAGAGAGTCAGATAAGTAAATAAACAATTATAACAAAGTATTCTCTGCCAAAGATGAATACCTTCAGCAAACTCTACTCAAATCAGGAAGTCCAAAATCCGTCTACATGAGACAAAAATCATATGAGGCATGTCCAGTGTCAGCACTAAAGGATTTTCAATCTTTTCCAGTAGAAAAAGTATATTGTTGGAACCCCAAAATATGAATGAAATATCTGTTTTCAGTGCAATAAAACAAAAGAGTAAGGAGAAATATGAAACATGGGACTACTGGTCAAACTTTTCTCTTAGTTATTTTCAAAATTTACCAGTTGTGTGTACTATTCATCTCAGCTAATGCCTGTCTTGAAAAACAATCGGGTAAGTGAATCCCACTAAGATATTAGTGGTTTAGTCTAAAACATCATGGTACTGAGGGATTTGTACACTAATAGGCCACTCTTAGAAATAAAAGCCTTAACTCTGTGTTATGAATCACTGGTATTAATGTATCACGTTTATATGACTTTTATCTCTAACTCTAACTGTTCTGCTCGGATTTGTTCATATCAAAATACTTAAGCACCAATCAAAGCCAAATTCTTTCTGAATACATTCAGACAGAAATCACTTAGTGTATCGTAGTTTTTAACAGATTTTTTTGATATAGAATTCACAAAATAATTTCTTTATGTGAAACTACTACCATTAAAAACTATGGTAATTGTGAGAAAATGACTCTATTTTTTTAATGTCATGGACTCTATTTATGAAAACTCAAGATCATGATAAGGCAACTTTCAAAGAAATACCTTACTATATTGACACACCTTAACTAAGTATAACCCTTGTAAGTAATGAGATTTCAACTTGTAAACAGCAAAATTTGGACTGGTAGCTATCAGAGAGTCTATAACTCATATGATTGCTAAGAAAAGTTATTAATAAATAAGCCCAAGAAGAAACTAAAGATATAAAACACATTGTATAGAATAGAGCCTTTCATGTAACTCTGGTGTACTAGCTGGGGTTTATGGATCGCTCAGGACCAAGGGTTACCTGGAAACTCTTTTAGTAACAAGAATAGAGAAACTTTGGATTTTCCTGGCCAGCTGTGATTCTAGACTGTTCAGATGGCTCCCAGCCTACCAGGACCACAGCAGGGATAGAGTGTTGGGGGTGGGGGGAATCTGAAATTCCGACTGGCCCCTTAGTAGAGTGCTGATAGCTTCCTTGGGATATGGCCCAAAAGCAAAGACAGAGCAGGTTTAAACACAGGAAGACCTCTCAACCAAAGGTGTACAGGATGCACTTTAAGAATAAATGTTCCAAGTTAAGTTATACACTAGTGGGAGAAGGTTAAGAAGCCAGAGGGGATAAAGTGAATATTAAATTTCTCTCAGTTTTGTTCAATAGATTTTATTTCCCAAAGTGCCAAATTATTAGTTTCCCTAAACTTAATCCCAAACTTAAAGCTTCTATTCATTAAAATAGCAACACCTACCACTCTTTGAGGCTAATTCAGACTTTTTCAAACCTTCAGCAAAAAGTCCTTTCAATCATTTGAAAGAAATTACACATCAAAAAGGCTATGGGGGCTGCCTGGCAAAACAACTAATCACACAACACATAAACACACAATGCATAAACTCGTAACATAAACTCTGCCTCGGGAAAGTAGATCTTTATTCACATATAAATGTTTTTCCTATGTATAGATAGGGAAATGCCATATAAAATATCCTATTGGGTTATCTTGCCTTGTTTAATACACTCATCTATGTGGAAAAAACCAATTTCCTTCTAAAAATCGCATATTCATCAAAAGCAATGCTTTAATAAATCTCTTTGTTTACTCTCTCCCAGCCCCTGCTGGTTGGACATGTTCTCTGACTTTGTAAGAAGCAGTTGCATTTCTTTCGAAATGCAAAGATCTCTGCAGCACCAAGCACTTGATTACCCACCCTGCTCAACAGCACCCCAGCCTATTCACAGCTGTTCAGTTTGATGAAAGAAAACCATCCCATGTAAGAATTAATTCTGATGCCTGGCTTGGCCTTATAGTGATGAAGACCATAGTCTTTATTCCAGAAAAGCATTTAGTTAACTGCTAACAAACCTACAATAAAAATCAGGGAGAATAGGCACAGCAATGTTATGGGACTGTTTCCTACATAAGAATTAAATAAACCCTAAAATCTCATTAATTTTACTATCACTAATGTTCATAGATCCTACAGTAATGATTGTGCCACCATAAACATCAAATACTTTTCAAAGGCATGTTCTCCACTATAAAAGAAACACAAAGGTAGATAGAATTTTATTATAACTTTATATAGGGATCTTTCAACTGTGATTAATTCTTGTATGCAAATGTTAGGGATTAGGCATTGTCCCTCCAATCTATAAGTTTATCTTCAATGTAATTAGCTTTGAGATGTAATAATAAATGATTACTGCCCTATTTAGATACTAGGCAGAAAATTCATTGATATTTAATAAATACTAATTGATAATGGGTATCTTCCTTGCAGTACATACTGGCATCTAATATTTTTTATTCACCCTTTATAATTAACTTGAAAATAATAATTATAAATAAGCTATATATCTCTTACTGCTTCAAAATCATAAAAAGAAATTTTAGTGGGAAGACTACTGGTTTCTAAAAAAATTTTAAAAGGAAGTTTTAGAATTTAATATATTGGTTTTACTGCAGCCTGCCTATACACTTATGGAATGGTTCACTCTGAATCCTACAATCATTTAATTATTTGCTTAAACCAGTGGGAAAGCTTCTCACTATAGCTGTCTAATTTATGTCCTCAATCTTTGTTAAAGATGTGCAAGATAACCTCACCCCTCCCATTCTGTCATGACAGAGAAAGGCAACAGGACCCTCGTGAGTGCCACCTCGCATTTTGGAGCCAATTTTGATACTGCAGAATTCTGAAAGCAAGATGTTAATCATTCCTAACCATTTCAAATATCCACAGTAAGGTACCATCTTTTCTACTTGGTAAACTGAGCCAGGCACTTAAGGGACAATCTCTATCTAGAGTCTATCTATCTAGATAGATTCTGTCTAGATTCTAGACCATAAGGGCTAATCTGACCAAGAACAAAAAGACCTCTTGTGGTGAAACTCTATGGCAACTGTTTTTAACCATAAAAGAGAAAATAAGCAAACTACATGAGCAAAATGGAACTGGAAAGTGATTTCCGGAGCCATCCGATGTAGCGGTGCTTATACCAACACAGTCCCAGCATTAAAATGCTATAGCATTTAAAATTGAAAAGCCAATGTAATTCTTTTTACAGTTCTCTACAGTAGTGCCTGAACAAAGTTAGAAACAGTCTTCAAGTCGAAATAAATATACACCTGTTTCCACTTTCAAAATAGCAGGACCATTGTTGGAAATCAGCCCAACCTGGCTCTATCTGACACATATTAAGACTGGACGACCTCCTCGGGGCTTCCCCGTAGGCTACAATTGTCTTGTCCTATTAACTTCAGATTGAGCTATGAATTCCAAAATGTTCACCTCTCTTCCATACCAGGAAAGTCCTCTGTGAACAACCACCTTTATAATCCATTGCGAGAACCAGGAATGTGCAGTACCAGAAGAAAGTCAGGCAGCAGGAGTGAAGAGCAGACCCACAGCCCATCCGGGATAGGCCCAGAAAAATAGCAACACGAGGTATTTTTTTTAAATCAAAGAAGAATTATTTTGCTTTTCTTTTTGTTCACTGTTGTGTTTCTTCCTGCAGAATCCCTGGAGGCATGTGATTTAAGGACCATGACATCAGTGGACGTAGGTAATATAGTATTAACACAGAGGGCTCTGGAGTAAGACACCTTAGGTTTAAATTCTGATTCTCCCATTTGTTTTTCTAAGATTTTGGGCAAGTGTACATCCAAGATCCTCTTTTGTCAAATGGGGATAAATGAAAGCACCATCTCACAGGTTTGCTGTGAGAATTGAGAAAGGGCAGGTAAATTTCTACACCATGGCTGGCACATAGTCAAAAGTGCTTACAAATTGGTAGTTGTTACCAGTAATAACATTGCACATAGGTGGATGCTCAAGAGATGGTGGTTGGATAGAGAGATGCTTGTTTGGGAAAAAAAATAATAATAAGAATAAGAAGGCTGGCACCTGGGGGCAAACAGCTCAATTGGTGCAGACATGAGTCTCCTGTTCAACCTGTTTGCTACAATTTATCTCCCTGGGAAGACTATGAATACTAGAAATGTTGAACCAGAAAATACTCAGAAAAGAGAACAGGACAATGCAGGACAATTGGAATAATAAAAAAGTTAATTCTTCCAGTTCTGGGTCTAATGTGCTCAAATCATCAATCCTCACAGTGTTTAGAAAAATCAACCCAGAAAGTTCCCTCCCCCTAGGAGTTTTCCTCCTAGCCTCTGAAAGGGTTCACGTCACCCTCAAAATAAGCCACATAGGCATAGGGATTATTTTAAGTTGAAAGGAATAAAGAACCAGCCAATATAAGAAGAGGGTTTTATTGCCTCCTCGGGTGCCTAAAATAAGGTATATTTTTTTCTTTCTGCAAAAAGTTTATATTTATAAAGGAAATTTGCGTTAGTAACTAGGTACCAGGAAGAAAGCTACTCTAAAACAATTTTCATCCCCTGAAAAACTTACCTACATTACAAGGCATCCTTCCCTCACGATACATTTTCTATACTCCTCATCTTCCCACAGTTGCGTTTCACTACCTCCCCAAACCACAAACCCTGACTTCTTTAGCTGTTCCTGTAGTTCAGGGAAGTCTCAACCATCTGGTCATGTCTTTGAATCTCATACTTTTGTGACCCTCCCATTTTACATCACAAAATGTAAATGAGTTTTCTCCCGTTAATCTGTCTTATCTCAATTTAATTCACAGACAAGCCAAAGAACCGGGAAGTGGAGAAGGAAGGAACTTTTCCTCTCCAAGTCCTCTTAGTATAGACTTTTACATCTCTATCTACACCTGTTAGTCTGTTGAATACAATTTATAAGAGGCCATTTGTTTGGACTGCACTCCTGCTATAGGGTGGGCCCAACAGATCAAACCAAAATGGAATCACTCATGTTGAAGTTCCAAACCACCAGGCCGAAACTAAGGGGTTTAAATGACCTTCTGAGGAATCAGAAATGAGAGAGAAAGATGTAGCAGCCAAATCTCCAAATGGGCCCATGTTAGCTGGCATTATGAGGAAGTCAAGGGCGGTAACCTTTACGAGGAAAGTAACTTTGAAATGACCCATCCACTTTTTATTCTTTGTTTCAGCTTTTCTCAACCCTTTTCTGTCTATAACAACCTCTTCTGCTCAGCTCTTGGGAACACTTATATTCTTATTTTATATAATGAGTCGTTGCCCAATTTTAGAATCACAAATAGAAACTAATTAAGATCTTTAAACTAAATGTGTCCTAACTTTGTCTTTCGGCAGTGCTAATAATAACGATATATGTCTCATTTTCATCTCAAAGCACTTTCAAGTAAGTATATTATTCTCGCTATTTTATTGATTACAAAATTGAGAGTCAGAAATTTTTAATTATTTGTCCAGATTACTTACTTGGCAAGTGGCAGAGCCAGTACACAATCCCAGATATTATGTAGGCTACAGCAAGTCTTCCTGGGGGAATTCTCTCAGACAACCCCCGGAGAAGACTTAGAATAGAAGTAGGTTTAGGACCAGAAAGGAAGGCTTCCTGGGAAAATGATTTCTAAGCTGAGTTTTGAGGGATCAGTGGGAGTTGGCTAAATAGAGAGTAGGAATGGGGACAGTGTAGTTTAGATGGAAAAACAACCAACCAAACTTTTGAGAGATGAAACTCATCTGGAACACCAAAAGTGTAGTGCAGCTAAAAACTAAAATGAGGAGAAGGAAAGGATTTAGAGGAAATAGAGGCCATGTGTGCCAAGCCCACATGTGAACATGACCAGAAAGCCAGGCCGACCGGACGTGGGCTATAACCATAGGAGACCAGGGGTCCAACACGGGGCTGCTGCTCCTGCAAGCCTCGGAATCTCAGATGATGTCATACGCAGAATTGCACAAATTTATTCCCGAATAATTCGATTTTCCTTGAAATGGCCTAATTCATTTAAAATATATCTCTAAGGAGCATTTGAAGCAAGCCCGTACAGGCTTCAACACACAAAACACATATTTTAAGATGAAATGGTAAATCTTTAAATTACCTTTAAGTCCATACAAGTTACAAAGCTAATGAAAGTGTAGCAAAGACGAGACCCAATTAGTAGCTCTTAATCTTCTGCTCTTTGCCTAACCAAATCTGAAGTTCTATCCCCTCAGGTATGCTGAGCAAATGTAAAAATCATTATGCCAATGACCTTGTCCTGCTTAGATGCTTCCTTAATCCAAAGCGTTATCAATATTCCCTGGACTCCCAGCTAAAGAGTTCACCTCTTTTATACACATGATCTCTCTCATTCCATTGTGGGAATGACTTCTGCTCTCCTGAGTCTTGGGTTTGAAGAAAAATACAACAGAGTAAGTGTATCTGGATAGATAAGAAAAATGACACAAAAACATGCAAACTTGTGCATGACATAGTTATTGGTCGTCAGAGAAAGAATAAAAAACCAACCTTGCAAGTCAAGAAGATGGAAAAATTGATTCCAGCTGTCTCTGAGGCCAAGCTGCAACAAGGCTTATCTGCAATTGAGGTTAAAATGCTCTGACCAGGGCAGCGCCTGTGGCTCAAAGGAGTACAGTGCTGGCCCCATATGCCAGAGGTGGCTGGTTCAAACCCAGCCCCAGCCAAAAACTGCAAAAAAACCCCAAAAAATGGTCTGTCCACTGGCTAGGGATTCCATCACATCCCCAACACCCACTCGGACTATCTAAGACAGGCAATTCCATGAAGAAAAAATTCCCTGGTGGCTGACTGGTCCTGTGTTTCATGATTTTTCTCAGTGGGACAGTACTGGCATTTATTTTTTCTGGACAATTTTTCTTTTGGGAGGAAGGCTTTCCTATTAGTACAAGTTGTTTTTCATCCCTGGCTCTGCACACTAAATGCCAGAGATGAACCCCGGTCATTATGACAATCCAAAAGATCTCCCTCGTTTCTAAACTCTCCCTAATGGAGATGCACACACACCTTGAGAACCATGGAAAGCTGAGTTTTACATACCTGATGGGACCTGTCACAGTCAGAGAGCTCTGCATTTTGTAGACAGAGAAAGTAAAATCCATTCCAGACTTTACTAAGGAGGCATAGGACGGTAGCCCAGTTTCCATAACTCTCAGGCAAACACTCATCCCTTAAATCTTGGTGCTGCCAAATAGTAAAAAGCATCTTTGCATTCCCACTAAAATCTCTCACTTATATAATCTAAAAACTCCACTGAAAAGCAAATGCAAATTTCAGTCCACTTCTCCCTTTGGTAATATGCGTTGGCATGTTAAGGCCAACAGGCAAAACCTAATCTGATAGTTTAGGGGGAAAACTCTGACATCTTCAGATGGAAAGTGTGGGCAGGGCCAAGAAGAATGTTTTTAAGCTATTAAAGTTCTCCATTTCTCTTTCCAAATTTGTAATAATGCATACACACTGTGTTTTATCACTTTGTTCAACAAAAGAATTTAAGGTATTATATGTGTCCTGATTTTAATGCTGCTGTAATATTTTTAATTGCTTCTCTCTATCTTTACAGACCTGGGCATTACATTCTCTATCACTGATAATTGATTCTGCTGGCCCCCTCTATCATGCGCATGTGGAACTTACTCTTTCTCTTTGTTATAAGTTTGTTGTTAAATGAACCTGCTCCTCATGCTGAAGTTCACCAAAGTCTTGGTCACGGCCTGAATGCACTTATTACCACCTTAGGTCCAGAGCTACAAGGTGCACACAGCTGCTTTTGTGATGTTTTGCGTTAAAAATATACACATAAAGATGAATTCAGTTCCTGGTTTCTTTGCTTGGCATATGATAGGTGTTCTGTATGTTTTGTTAAATGAACGGATGAATGCCATTCAGTCTGATTTCTCTTCACCTTGAAAAGACAAGGATTAGATAAGGCCTGGCATGGTGGCTCACGCCTGGAATCCTAGCATTCTAGAAGGCGGAGGTGGGTGGATTGCTTGAGCTCAGGAGTTTGAGACCAGCCAAAGCAAGAGGAGACCCCCTTCAATACTTAAAGTAGATAAACTAGGCCAGGCGTGGGGGCAAGCGCCTGTGGTCCCAGGTGCTTGGGCAGCTGAGGCAGGAGGATCGCTTGAGCCTAGAAGTTTGAGGTTGTTGTGAGCTGTGATGCCACAGCACTCTACCCAGGGCATCTGAGTGAGACTCTGTCTCAAAAAAAAGGAAGAAAGAGGGCGGCACCTGTGGCTCAGTGACTAGGGCGCTGGCCCCATATACCGAGAGTGGCAGGTTCAAACCCAGCCCTGGCTAAACTGTAATCCAAAAAAAAAAAATAGCTGGATGTTGTGGCGGGCGCCTGTAGTCCCAGCTATTTGGGAGGCTGAGGGAAGAGAATCGCAAGAGCTAGAGGTTTCTGTGAGTCCTGGGACATCTTGGCACTCTACAGAGAGTGGTAAAGTGAGACTCTGTCTCTACAAAAAAAAAAAAAAAAAAAAAAAAGAAAGAAAGTAAGAAAGATTAAATAGGTCCTAAAAGTGCTTTCTTTAACAATTGAAATGGCAGACATGAAGTAGAATAAAGAGTACCCATTTATTTAAGAAATAAATGACTAAGTGAGAAATCTCAGATACTCTTATCTGTTCAAATCACACGGTATATGATAATAGTACATGAAAGTAATGCTTAACTGATATGAACAGAACCAAGTTTATTGGCAATCTCTAATTCCACTTTTTATGAAAATTTGATAGAACCTTCAGACAGTCTTAGATTCTTTTTTTTTAAAAAAAACAGTCTCACTGTGTTGCCCTCTGTAGAGTGCTATAACATCATTGCTCACATCAACCTCAAACTCAGAAGCTCAGAGTGGTTCTCTTGCCTCAGCCTCCTGCCATAATACCTAGCTATTGTTTTAGAGACAGGGTCTCACTCATGCTCTCACTGCTCTCGAACTGCTGAGATCAGACAATCCACCATGCTGGGCATGGTCTTAGATTCTTTTTTGCCTAATGATTTATGTTGTAGTAAAATTTTCAGATTAATAATAAGTAATCTAAACTCTATTACCCAGATTATTTCTGCTTTCTTAGTAGAAACTGTTCTTCATAGATCTGTCAGTTTAAATCTGGCAGTAAATTTTAACCCCCGCCCCAGAAAAAGAAAGTGTGGGCAACATTAATAAAAATGAAAGAATATATATCTAAATTTTTTTCCCCACAAAATTTTAGACTATCAAACATAAAACAAGAACTTAAAAGCTTCCATGGAGATGAAAAAAGAAATTTCTTCAAAGGAATAATAGCAAGCTTGTCATCGCCAAGTTTGACCAGAAACACTGGATTCTAGTATCAGTGGTATTGGTATACCCACCTACAAGGTAAAGGAAAAAACTCTACATTTGGGGACTAGAATTCTTTAACACTCAAATGAGAAGATAAAATAATTTTTTATACATGCAATAAAAAGTATACCTGCCATACCAAAAAAAAAAAAAAAAAAAAGATTGATGTGTTCCACCTCCAAAACTAAAAGTTTAAGAAATACATTGGGTTCATAATATAATAAAACTAACTGAAGAGTTCAACAAAAAGATCTGTAAATCTTGGGATGCCGCCATGCAACACATTGAGGAATCCACTGGTCATGGTGCATCACACATGGACAAGGCTCAATAAAGGGAGGCCACTTCTGGGGTGGCCCTAGGGCTTTGGCCTCTCATTCACAAAGAGCCTCACATTCAAACACCAAGTTGGTTATACACACAGTTACAGATGTGCACCCAGGAGGTGGAACTCTTGAAATCTTCAATTGTTTGAGCTTCACAGAAACCCTAAATAGCAGTGGTGGCTTAAATAACATTGGTGTTTCTTTTGTTCTTACGAAATAAAAAATCCCCAGGTTGGTAATCCCTCAGGCTGGCCAGAGCAGCCACTTCAGGAAAATTTAACTTAGAACTCTGGAAATATCTGGTCTTCCCTCATGGTCGTGCAATAGCCCTTCTTGCAACATTATAGGTAAGAAGAATGGGAAAGAAAAGAGGGTAAAGCATAACTGCTAGTGGGGTTTTCCCTCCTGTTAAGAAATTGTCCCTCATTTCCCTCCTAATGACTTCCACTAAAATCTCACAGAGCAGGCCTATCTCAAGTCCATCCCACCTGTGTCAGAAACTAGAAATACAGTTTAACTAGGCATAGCACCATGCCAATGAAATTGTGGTACTACCAATAAGGAAAATACTGTGTAAGTATACCCAATTTGAGTATTTTTTTATAATAACTTTATCTTTTACCACAATTTTAGGTTTACAGAAAAATTAAGCAGAAAGGCAGAAAGTAGAGGTCCAATTTCTTTCTTTCTTTCTTTCTTTCTTTCTTTCTTTCTTTCTTTCTTTCTTTCTTTCTTTCTTTCTTTCTTTCTTTCTTTCTTTCTTTTGTTGAGAGTCTCACTCTGTCACCCTGAGTAGAGTGCAGTGGTGTTATAGCTCACAGCAGCCTCAAACTCTTGGGCTCAGACAATTCTCTTGCTCAGCCTCCCAAGTAGCTGGACTACAGGTCCTACCATAATGCCTGGGTAGTTTTTCTATTTTTAGGAGAGACAGGGTCTTGTTCTTGCTAAGGCTGGGCTCAAACTCCTGAGCTCAGATGATCCACCTGCCTCAGCCCCCCAAAGTGCTAGGATTACAGGTGTGAGTCACTGCATCCAGCCAAGAGTTCCTGTTCTTACACTCACAGTTAAAATCCCCCCACTAACATCTTGCTAGGTGTGCTACACTTGTTATAACTGATGATCAATATTTATACACTATTATTGGCTAAAGTCTATAGTTTACCCTAGTGTTCACTCTTTGTGTCATACTGTTCTATGGGTTTTGACAAATGTATAATTTTATGTTTCTGCCACATGTTTTTTTAATATATCAAGGCTATTCAAAAAATAAAGTTGCCCAAGATTTTCTTTTTTTTTTTTTATATTTCCATTCTACCTAACTATATATTTTTTTATTAAATCGTAACTATGTACATTGATGCATTTATGAGGTTCACTGTACTGATATGATATACAATGTGAAATGCTTACATTAAACTGATTAACACATGCATCACAATTATATTCTTTTCTTAATAGTTTTGAAATGTACCATGGCATCATGCTCCCCCTCTCTCTCCTCTTCCCTTCTACTTTCCGGATCATAGTTGGACTCCTTAGCAAAGAGACCACCTTCAAAACAAAGTATTTTTATTTCAACAAACAAACAAAACAAATTGGACAGCCTTTGTGTCATAAAGGAAGAATGACAAAATTTTCAGGAAAAATATGTCTCCAAGGCCTTGGCATAGGACAGATCGGAAGAATGGCCAGAAGAGCAAAGCCAAGGCTTGGCCTGAGAGGAGGTCCTACCTGCGAAAATAGTCTACACCTCTCTTTATATGTGAGGATATTTCTGCCAAAAGTTGCAAATATAGCAAAAACAAAAATAAACAAATGGATTTAATCAAATTAAAAGCCTATTGTACAGCAAAGGAAATAATCAACAGAGTAAATAGACAACCCACAGAATGGGATACAATATTTGCAAACTATTAATATATATCCAAAAAAGGTCAAAATATCTAGAATCTACAAATAACTCACACAAATCAGCAAGATAAAAACAGCACTGTTAAAAAGTGAGCAAAACATCTGAACAGAAGTTTTTCAGAAAGAGACAAATGGCCAACAAACATAGGGAAAAAATTCGGCACCACTAATCATCAGGGGAAAGCAAATTAAAATCATAATGAGATCCCACCTTACCCCTTTCAGAATGGCGACTATTAAAAAGTCCAAAAACAATGGATGCTGCTGTGGAGGGAGAGAGAAAGGACTGCTGTACACTGTTGGTGGCACTAAAAGTCAGTACAACCTCTGTGGAAAACATTATGGAGATTCCTCACAAAAAAAAAAAAAAAAAAAGGGCTTACCATTCAATCCAGCAACCCCTCTACAGGGTATGTACCCAAGAGAAAAGAAGTTATTTTATTAAAAAGATACCTACACTCAAATGCTTAATGCAAAATAATTTATAATTGCAATGATGTGGAACCAAGCTAAGTGTCCATCAATTCATGAGTGGGTAAAGAAAATGTGATACACACACTCACACACAGCATAGAGTACTACTCAGCCATAAAAATGAGTGAAATAATGCTCTTGCAGCAACCTGGATGAAACTCAGGAGTGTTATCTCAAGTGAAGTATCTCAGAAATGGAAAAACAAACACGACCTCTTCTCATCAATAACTAGGAACTAAACAATGGATACACGTAGGGATGGAAAGGACACTGGAAGCCAAAAAGGGAAGAGGGACGACTGAAGGAAGATGAGGATGGAAACTTACCTAGCAGGGACAATGAACACCACTCTGGTGATGGGCACACTAAAAACTCTGACTTAAGCATTATACAAGCTATCCATGTAACAGAAACATTTGTACCCCTTTAGTATTCCAGCTCCATCCGTGTAAACATGAAAGAGGTAAAGTCTCCATCTTTCTTTAAGGCTGCATAACATTCCCTGGTGTACATATACCACAATTTATTAATCCATTCATGGATCAATGGGCACTTGGGCTTTTTCCATGACTTAGCAATTATGAATTGGGCTGCAATAAACATTCTGGTATGAAAAAAAAAAAAAAAAGAAAGAAAGAAATTAGGCGGTGCCTATGGCTCAAAGGAGTAGGGGGCTGGCTCCATATGCCAGAGGTAGCAGGTTCAAACCCAGCCTCAGCCAAAAACTGCAAAAAGGAAAAATATATATATATAATATAATATGTATATATATATATATATATATGTATATTTTGAAATAATAAATAAATGAATAAATCACAAATGCAAACATTCTTAAAAAAAAAAAAAAAGTTTGTTTGAAAGAAAAACTTCTCAGCTTTGGATGCTCAGCCCACAAGAAGCAACATCATGAATGATTCAGGAATGTTGTAGAAAGGTCACCCTGGTTGCTGGGTGGAGAATGAACAGGAGGGAAGCAATTAGCGGCAGAGGCCAGATGGGACCTGAGGTGCGGTTTTGTTTCAATAAAACTTTATTTATGGACTGTGAAATTGGATTTTTCATATCTTTTCACATGTCATGAAATAGCCATCTTTAAAAACATTTTTTAATCCTCTAAAAATGTAAAAACCATTTATAGCTCACAGGTAGAGGGTCAGTTTTGGCCTAGGAGCTATCATTTGCTGACCTCTGATATAGGAGCAAATTAAAGACATGAAAATTACAGTATAAAAATTTTAATTATAATACAGAATAGAAAGTAAGCTTTGTAAACCTTCATGTAAAACTAATCGCAACACTATCAGAAATCGAGAACTTCAGAAGTGGCCCTGATAGTAACCAAGAAACCTATACTGTCACTTTATAATTATTCAACATTTGAATATCTTTAATCTAAGAATAATTAGAGCTAGCACTTATTGCATACTTTGGAATTCACAAGATATGGAGCTATAAAATCATCAAAGAGCTAAGGACGTCCACATGATGCTATTTGTTGAACTGGGTATGATTAAATAGAGTTGTAATTCTTGTCAGGAACTGGGGAGATCTTTGTGAAGCAAAATGACCAGGGACAGGCAAGAGCTTCCAGAGGAGTCGGCATTGACTCAGAAAAGATCCCAGGTCGTAGATAAACAGATAACAATAAGAAAAGTATTCCAAGCAGAAGAAATGAGTGATTCCAGCAACAGGGACAGACAACCATCTATACCGGAGGAGCAGAGGTCAGAATAGCCATGGGGCTGGGACTCCAGGCTAATAACTTTTCTAATAGATATGTAAATCAAGTGGGTATCAGCCTCCTGGCAGATCAACTAGATAGTTCTCTACACATAAATAATGTTATTTTTCAAATGTATTATTCTATTGTGATTGAATACATTCATATATTTTAAACTACTATTAAATTCATTTATAGTATCTTATATTTTCTTGACTGATGTTAAATATAATCCTTCCACATTAAAAAGTGCACAACATTTTAATTGTTAAAATGAGATTTCCGTACTTGAAAAGTCCAGCACTGTTGTGTGAATAAATACCAAAGGCTGGCTCTATTCTCTGACCACAGAGTTTTAAATAAAAGCACGAGGGAGGCAGGGTGTGTGGAGCATTGGAGGAGCCCAGCTGTGCTACTCGAATCTAAAAACACTCTGCTAAGTAATGCTTGGATGAAAGAGACATTGAAATCCCAGTTTCATACTCTTTAGAAATGAACACGCAACTTACATTTTAAAACTGCTAGGTCTAGGTGGTACTTATAGGACAATGAACAGCCTCTTCCAGGAAATGTAAATTACCATGATCAATTTAAAAAGAAATAGAAATACAGTTCTTAAATATAAGCTGTTACAGAAAAACTTCAGTAGCCACATTATAAAAGTCCTTTCCCTTCAAGGGACACATAATTCCTGTCATATTTAAACTATTTCAGAGAATAGAAAAAGATAACAGTTTTCCAACTAATTCTGCAAGATTAGCAAGACCCAGATATCCAAAATGAACAAGAAAAGAAAATAAGAAGGGAATTACAGACAAATACGAGTTATGAACATAGTGCAACTTATGGTTTATGCAATAATAAATTAAATCCAGTCTTCTATTAAATAATAACACATAATGACTAAGTAGGGCTTATTCAAGGATGTTTTAATATTAGAGAAATCTACAAGAACAGATTAAAAGAGAAAAACCCACACATCATCTTGATAGATGATGAAAAACATTTAATAAATTTCACTTCACTTGCATGATGGAAGAATTACATTTTAATACTAATTGATTGAGAAAATACAGGATACGATACCATAAATGCATTCAGTAAACTTATAAATAAATTTGACTTTCATTAATCACAACAGCTAATTTGATAAACAGACACAAGCAGAAGCTTTCAGTAAACTACATAGTGAAATGTTAGAAAGGTTGCTATTAATTTTCAGAGTAAAATAAGAGGATCTGGGTACCCAAGGTTGTGCTGGGTTAAAAAAGAACACCCCAGTATCTTAGTTCATTACAAGAACATAGATTTAATGTTCACACCTCGTGGCAATCACTGATAAAATCTGACTTTGCCCCATGTCATTTTTTGGCACCCCCAGATTTCAATTCCTTGTTTTTTATCACACAAATATCCCCCACATGCACAATGAGATGCTCACTGCGGTACTGTTTATAATAAACTTTTTGAAGTATCTTATGTCTATCTATCAGTAGGAGAATAGCTAAACAATTTTCTTAGGTCTCTACTATAGATAAAGGATTTTTATTTATATAAATTAACAACATCTATAAATACACAAGGAAAAGATCTAGAAGGATACACAGCCACAAAAATCATTTCTGAGCAGGTCGCAGAATTTAGGAAGTGTGATAAAAATGTTTCTCTTTTGTTACTTTACACATCCATGTTATTTAAACTTACTGTGCAATAAGAATATATTACATTTTTATTTAAAATTAAAAACAAAAATTTAAAGTGTTTCATGTCTTCCTTTTTTTTCCTTTAAGGTATACTTTTGCTTACTCATATAAGAATACAAAAGAATAGTTCTTGTGCTTCTAGGAATTTTTATTTTATGTTTTTCTGCTGTAATGCTTATAATACAAAAGTTTTAAATGACAATAACAGGCCAGGCCTAGTGGCTTATGCCTGTAATCCTAGCCCTCTGGGAGGCCGAGGCAGGTGAATTGCTTGAGCTCAGGAGTTTGAGACCAGCCTGAGCAAGAGCAAGACCCTGTCTCTAGGCTTGGCACCTGTAGCTCAAGTGGCTAGGGCACCAGCCACATACACCAGAGCTGGCAAGTTCAAATCCAGCCCAGGGCTGCCAAACAACAATGGCAATTACAACCAAAAAATAGCCAGGCGTTGTGGTGGGTACCTGTAGTCCCAGCTACTTGGGAAGCTGAGGCAAAAGACCACTTAAGCCCAAAAGTTTGAGGTTGGGGTGAGCTGTGAGCTATGATGCCATGGCACTCTACGCAGGGCAATAGCTTGAGACTCTGTCTCAAAAAAAAAAACAAAAACAAAAACAAAACAAACCAACAACAAACAAACAAAAAAAAACTCTGTCTCTACTGAAAATAGAAAACCTAGACAGGCCTTGTGGCAGATACCTGTAGTCCCATTTACTTGGGAGGCTGAGACAAGAGAATTGCTCAAGCCCAAGAGTTTCAGGTTGTTGCTGTGAGCTACGATGATGCCATGGTACTCTACCCAGGGTGGCAGAGTGAGACTTTGTCTCAAAATAAAATTAAATAAAATAAAAATAACTTCTTTGCAGATTATAAATTTAATCATTATATTATAATCTTTTCTATTTCATGTAATTCTTTGAGATTTGAATTCTACTTCTGAGAAATTCCTATTGTTATTTTGCCTTCATTTTCTTTTTTTTTCTTTTTTTTTTCATAATATGAGTTTTTATTTATTTATTTTTTTTTTTTTCGAAGCAGGAACTCAACTTTATTGCATCAAGCAGCCACTTATATAGAGCGTGGGGAAGGGGAGGGGAAAGAAGGCGGGGGATGAGGTGCGTGACAGGGTTGGGCCAATGGCATGGTACCACGTTGGCTGTATCTTGGTAGAGGCAGTTTCGGGCCGGGCCTTGCTGAGTCATTGCTACGCGGAAGTAGCTCTATGGATCTACTTCTAGTCAGGCTCGGGAAGTTACACTAGGCCTCAGGCACATGACAGGGCCCAACAATTCCCTCTTTTGTTTTTTGTATGGTGGAAAAACATAGCCCCTGTCTTAGGTTGCCTGCTCTTGCAGTTTCAGTCTTACCTGTCATGGGGATACAAACATCAACAGTTTGGTCCCTGTCTTAGGTTGACTGAACGCAGAGTGATCTTACCCGTCTTTGGGTACTATGAATGTAATCCACCGTGCAGCCTCTCCATATCCTGTCTTAGGTTGTCCCAGTTTGGGGAATCTTACCCATCATTGGTGCTATGGAGGGCGGTGAAGAATAATAGTTAGATTCTTGGTTAATGAGCCAGTGATATCGGACCTTGACCTGATTTAACTGCCTCTAACCTTTTTTAAGGATATAGGGCCCAAAGGTGAAGGGTAAATAAGGG
>CAUYPK010127622.1:0-10957 GCA_963574355.1 Loris lydekkerianus
GAATATTTTATGAAGAGGACTCCCCAGGCAATTGAAGCAGTATCAAAAATACACTATTGGGACCTGATCAAACTAAAAAGCTTCTGCACAGCCAAGAACATAGTGAGTAAAGCAAGCAGACAGCCCTCAGAATGGGAGAAAGTATTTGCAGGTTATACCCCCGATAAAGGTCTAATAACCAGAATCCCTAGAGAACTCAAACATATTAGCAAGAAAAGAACACGTGACCCCATCTCAGGGTGGGCAAGGGACTTGAGGAGAAACTTCTCTAAAGAAGACAGACGCACGATCTACAAACACATGAAAAAAAGCTCATCATCCTTAATCATCAGAGAAATGCAAATCAAAACTACTTTGAAATATCACCTAACCCCAGTAAGAGTAGCCCACATAACACTATGGCTCAGTGGGTTCCACAGTGCAGAGCTCCTATGAAATGGGACAGATATTCAAACACTCTTAACCTGGATGGACATGGTGGCTCACACCTGTAATCCCTGCACTCTGGGAGGACAAAGCAGGTGGATTGCTGGAGCTCAGAAGTTCAAGACCAGCCTGAGCAAGAGCAAGACCTCATCCCTACTAAAAATAGAAAAACTAGCCAGGCATTGTGGCAGGCACCTGTAGTCCCAGCTACTCAGGAGGCTGAGGCAAGAGGATGACTTGAGCTAAGGAGTCTGAGATTGCTGTGAGCGATGCAGCACTCAACACAGGGTGACACAGTGATACTCTGTCTCAGGAAATAGTAATTTTAAAAATTAAATAAAATACTTTACACTTAAAAAATAGTGACCACACAAGTCGCTCCATTCACTTGAGAAACCAAAGGAGCTGGGATAAGGATTGGCAGAAAGCCCAACCCAGAGTGACCAGGCAACCCAGAGCTACCCAAGCAATTAGGTCAGTAGCCTTGATTACATGTTCTCAGGACATGACTGTAGAGCAAGTTGGGTGTATTGAAAAGGATTTAAAGAGTTGAAAGGGAATTTGGTTTTATATGGAAATATCATTTATAGTGGTTGACATGCAAGAAAATGGGAAATAGACACTTTAATAATTACATGGCTTAGTAGAACAAATGGTCTCCGAAATTCAGCAGAAACTCTTGGACCCTTTTCTGCAAAAGGTTAGGCAGCTTGCTCAATCGCTGTTTAACACTACCCTCCATGAGCTTCTCTGAGAGAATTGTTGCTGAAGTGCAGATACTCTGTGTTACCCAGAAGGGCAATCCAGCTGGAGCCACTGCTGAGGGACTTGTGAAAAGAACAGCACTTCTTTTAAAAGACTTTCTCCCTAGGGATCTTCTGACCCGGAGCAAGAGCAGGAAAATCATGGCCTATAGATCCAGCCTCGACCCAGCCAGGTAAGTGCCCAATTATACTGCTCACTTCTCAGGGCTCCAGTTCTTCCTTGATAAGTCATCTTGGGTCAGTGCAGATAATCTGAACTGATGAAGGCTTTGGCAACTCAAGAAGTTCTTGTTAATAGGCTTACTAACATGCTACGTAACCATCAAAATAAAACAATATTTATAGTAATGATTTTTTTCAAACTATCTATCACCACTGGTTAATCTGGTGGCTAATAAGCTCTTTCATCACTTGGGTCTTCAGAAGGAAGATGGAGACTTCTTCTCTCTTGACACTGATTAAACTGAATATTTATGCTATAAATGACTGCTTTATTAGGAAACACAAAACTAACATAATAACCTCTTTGTTTGAATCCCTTTAGCTTATGAACCATGAAAAACAAACGTAGAATTACTCTGCTTTCCCAGCCTTGGATATTATGAGATAACATTTTCTTTTAATCCAAGATTACTAATAAAGTTACTATGTAATACCAGTATTAAAAATTATGGAAAAATATTTTAAAACCATGGCTCATTCTGGTATCAACTGGATTTGGCAAGCCCCTAACTAATTACTAAGCTATTTTGTAATTTGGAATTAGGCCAAGCCCTTAAGACAGTCTGCAACAGTTCAGGCTATTAAAGGAGGAACCCAAAAATTAGGAAAAAGCCAAAATGAGGAGACCAGCTGCTTAGCACCTGGTAGTTAATAAAAACGGAAACCACATGGTAAGAATAACTAGAGGAATGGTTGAAGTATGTAGTAATAAACCGTGTCAAGATGACCATTTACACACACAAAAAGGAACCTTCCGATGAGAAAGAAAGAATTCCAGCTTCCCAAGCTAATGAATTATATTTCAAACAATTCAGGTTTAAATCACAGAGGATGTCAGTGCCAACATTTGAATGTGATAGAAGAGGAGGAAGGATAGAAAATTCACGCCCCACTTGTAAGTGTAGAGAGAAAGAGACAATCTAAAAGTTTGAATGATCTTATTTCTATTTCTGATGAACAACCACAAAAGGGAAGGCTAGGACTAGAAGCTAGGGGATCTGTCCTGAAAAAAGCTCTGACCTTGAGCAAGTTACTTCACCTCCATGTGCCTCAATTTCTCCCCTACATGTAAGGGCTGGGCCTAGATGAGGTCTAAAATCTTCTCTAGCTCCAGCATCTTATTTCACTGAAACACTTTTGAAGTCTCAGCATGACTAAACAAGGGGAATGGTGTGTTATTGTGAACAATAAGAACAAGAGCTGGAGGGAAGCACATTCTTGCTTTATTTCTTAGCATTGAATTAGGCTAATCATGCCTAAATTCAAAGCTCTCTCCTAATTTCCTTAATAGGATGCTGTTTCTCAGAAGGTGGACAATATGGCTGCCTTCGGGATACTATGCAAGCTTCCCCACTTTTCACTGTGTCCTACTTGGAGGTGTATTTTTTGTTTCTCCAGCCCAGGTTCTGATCTGATGAGATATATTCTTATTGGTACAGCTCCAACAAAAATATTTACCCTTACCTTATCACAATAATCACTGTTTAAGGAGCAGTGTTTATTTTTTTTGTCCTCTCCAACAGAACCAGTAGTAAAGCATTAGGTGAGGTGGGTTCTTGGAGCTCTCGTCGCTGCACCCATAGTTTTAACTCATCCTTTCCCCTCCCCTCCTTCCGGTTTCATCTAGCCCTCACATCTGGGAACGTGCCTGTGGAGCCAACTCCCCAGACACAGAACCTCAGGCTTCCCATGGGAGGAAAAGGCAAACTTTTCAAAGGGAGACATCCACACCGATCAAAATGCCTGCCACATAAACACTAGGTAAATGACTAGAAACATTTTAGACCCAACACACCTGACCCTTTTACAATTCCTCAAGATCCTGCTGACCCATTCAATAAAAAACCCCACTGTCCACCAGACACGGGCTCAAGGTCAAAGTGGAAACATTTAAGGAGGAGCTGCTGAGACCAAATGCCTTTTAACACTACATTTCTGGACTCAGGAGACAGAAGAGCAGTTCAGACTCCTTCAGTTTTAACAATACATATACAGCCTCATCCTTCAATGACTTACCTTTAAAAACTACAAGCTGATGCTATAAAATTTTCCCTTGTTTAAAGTTACTCATATGGGCAATTTTAAGACTTGAGGGACAGAGTGAAGGAAAATGGAAAGGAGGGCAGGAGAGAAGGGAAGTCCTATTTTTGAACTTTGCTAAATTACATGTAGAATTGTCTTATTTAAGCCTCAAGCTGTTAGATCTCTTCTTCACAAAGAAAATGAGGCTTGCAGGAGTTGGTTTGCTTACACAGGTTACTTAGCTGGAAAAATAGCAGCGGGAGGTCTGAAATCTAGCTCTTTTTTTTTTTTTTTTTTTTTTAATATTTATCTCCTTCGGAGAAGCTTTTCCATTTGTGTTTGGCTCAGATATTACATAACAATCAAAAGAATCACAATAAGTCTGTATTTCCCCGGTTTGTGGAACATTCAGTTTCTCACCACCAAACCTTGTAGTCCTGTGTCTCTCCAGGGCCCAGTTTGTCATTCTTAATAAATTTCTATTTCATATTCACCTTACGTTACACATTTCCTTGGCAATAATATATCATTGTATGGTTTGAATTGGGTTCCCCCCCCCCAAAAAAAAAGACGTCAAAGTCCTAACCCCACAGGACCTGTGAACACGACCCGATCTTGTTTGGAAATAGGCTCTTTGCAACTGGTCAAGTTGAGGTCATTAGGAGCATTCTTATAAGAAAAGGAAATTTGGACACCAAAGCAGATATGCACATGGCAAGAACGCCTCATGAAGATGAAGGTAGAGATTGGGATAATACTTTCACAAGCCAAGAAATTTCCAGGACTGTCAGCAAACCACCAGAGAAAAACGAGGGGAAAGGCATAGAATAGATTCTCCCTCATAGCCTTCCACTTTTACTAACACCTTGATCTTGGGCTTCTAGCCTCCAGAATCGTAAGACAATAATTTCTGGAGTTAAAGCCCCACAATTTGTCATACTTAGTTACAGAAACCCTGGGAAACTAAGACAACCACCCTTCAGTAAGCACTGATAAGACACAGCACAAAAGGAGAGAGACCAGCTGCAAATTACATAACAAAATTAGTCAGAAAAATCAGATAAAAATTCCGAAGGCAAGGTAATCCAAGGTCTGATCAAGATGTATTTATTATAGTTTGATCACTGCTGTATTCAGAAAATAAGCCATTAGATGTAACCAAGTATTTTAATTACATTAATTGCTCACATTATCGTAGCTTTTAGTTTGGTTAGTAATTTTAATGCCTCCTGGAACTGTATTCTTCAAGATCCATGCATATGATATTCCCAAAAGCATTTTCAATTCACAGAGGAAAATAATATCACCCAGCTACCAAATGATGTCTAACTAATGAAACTCAGTTGTACATTTCAGCTCACAGCAGGCAGGTTCTGATTCTGATGATCCAGAGAGTGACAGGCAAGGCTGGCTTCACAGACCTACCTCCCCAGAACCTTTAGGAGTAGCCTCCAACAGCCCAACCCGGATCATACTTTCATATGCATTTCTAGTTTGCTTAAAAACACAAAGAAAATAGAATTCAAATATTATGGAAAATAAGATTGTGTTTCAGTCAACCCAATTCAATTTGTTGGCAAATATTTAAATTTATTTGTGAATTAGTTGGAAAATCACCAGAGGGTTGAGACAGCCATGCTTCCACTGTGTATCACGTGAGCTTAGTTGGCACCAGGGAAAGGAGACCATGGTAACAGGTTCTATAGATCAGCACATTCTGTATTTTTCTGTGTGTGTTTCTTATCACTCACCAACCACCACATTTTTTCTGGCTCCAGCTCATTGAAATGAGTTATTCAAGAAACAATTTAAAAATATAATCAGCAACTGTTTTTTTTTTTATTTATTCAACAAATACTTACTTATTTTACTTCTAGTGGGAGGGAGTTACTGTCCTAGGACACAGTGATAAATAGAACTGCTATAATTTCTGCCCTCGACTCCGTGTATAAACTTGTGTCTGATGGGAAGGGAGTGCTTAAAAATGTAATATTCCCCTTTAGGGTGTATAGTAAAGGCTGGACCTACACACATCTCCCAATTTTTAATACAATACACAATGTGGGATTAAAGGTTTGACACTGATATCAACAGCTGTATCTGAGTAAAGGAGACTGTTGTTTGTCACAGATATCTGTTGCTTTTTTCCCTAGAACCCTCTTCTAGGAACTTCCCTGGTCCTCATTCCAGGTCCATGACTACAGCAAGAACAGCTATGTCTCACTGTGACCCTGCCCCCAAGACTGCACACATCACCTAAAATTATTTACAATCCAATATGGATTATGAAAACTGCTATAGCTAATGTGACGCCAGATAGCAGCTAAGCTTTCCTGTCCCTTGAAATCTGGAGAAGATTGACACAAACCCCCATTTCTTTCCTGTGACTCATAAGCACCCTCAGCCTTGACTTTATGCTCTCCCAATTTCTTATTTTTCACTCTGTGCCTTTTTAGTGTACTTCTATTTCCACCATTTTCAAACCAAATATGCCCCTCCAAAATAAATAAATTAAAATAATCACATCTTTTTTTTTCCTTTTATTAAGTCGTATACACATAAATCATAAATACATTTATGCATTTGTGGGGTACAATGTGTTGATCTTTTTTACAACTTGGAATCCTTAAATCAAACTAATATAGCCTTCACCTCATTTACTTAATTATTGTGTTAAGACATTTATGTTCCATACTTGATAGATTTGACTACTACCCTTGCAATATGCTCCATAGGTGTGGTCCCACCATTTACCCTCCCTCTATCAAACCTCCCATTCCCCTCCACTCTTCTCCTTCATCCTGAGCTATAGTTGTGATCTATCTTTCATAGGATAGTGTGAGTAATTATAAATTGGTTTCATAAAAGTACCACGTACATTAGATACATTTTCGTCCATTCTTGAGATGCTTTACTAAGAAGCATATTGAGAGGCACTTAAAGGTGTGGTGTGCTTCACTGAAACCTTTAGAAATACAGATAGGGCATTTGGGCTGTTTCCACCTTTTGGCAATTGTCAATGGGGCTGCGATAAACAGTCTAGTGTATATGTCTTTATGGTAAAAGGACTTAGCACATGGTGAGGGGTGGGGGATGGGAAGAGCAGAGAAAGGGAAGGAGGGAGGGGGTGAGAGAATCACGATGGGGGGGAGCGGTCCACCTTTGGGGGGCGGCACACTATTAGGGGACGGTCTTTATCTGACACAAGCAATTGATGTAACCTGGTTCTTGGTACTCTCAATGAATCCCCAACAATAAAAAAGAAAGAAAGAAATACAGACAGGGTGTAATGTACATTCCAATGATATAAATACCCGAAAGGTGAATATCGACATCCCTGATGTGAGCCTTCAGGCTCTGCTCCCACCTACTCAGCTGCTTTTCCCCAGCCCTCCCTGCTCACTGCACTCACAAATCCCTATTTATTTCTCACACAGCACTCAGGCTATTTATTGTATCGCCAGATCTTTTACCAGTCTATCACCTGTTGGGGGGATTCTCAAGATCTTTTTCTAAATCCAGGCAATTTCTTCCCTAAGAAGAATTCTTTTATCTGTTAATGAGATTTTTTTTCCTCCACTACAGAATATTAGTCAAGTACTCTGAAAAAATAAAAAAAGGAGACAGTTATGTTGAGAAGACTGAAATGAATTTAGGTGGGTTTTAAAAGATCAGCAAGTTTCTTCAGGCTCCTTCCAAAAAATGAGACAAAGGTGTTCTTTTTAAAATGTTATTTTACAAAGGGTGTTCAGAGTGGAGGAGAACTCGGAAGGGCAGAGTAATGTCAGAAGAGAGGGCAGAGACCAGGAGCCTTACGTGATACTACAGGTGAACTTCCAGCTCAGATTGAAAAGGTGCCTTGCGGTGAGAGAGAGACTTGGAAGAAAAGCACAGAAATTAGGCATTATTATGGATCCCCAAAAGTTTTTGCTCTTCCTGACATAAACAATCTGTGTTTCAAGAAACCATCTCTAGGAACGTGTACCAATTCAATAACACATATTAAGAACTCATTATGTGATAAGCACACTGCTAAGAACTGGCGATACAAAATAGGTAAATATTCAAAATGCTGGTATGTTGGGAAGAAGCCAGTGCCTACTTCCTACCCAGGGTACTAGGACAGGTGCAGCAGCCATACCTGCAGGCACGTCAAGGTATTAATCTCTTCCGTCTTTGAGATAGCTAGGGGAAAACTGGGGTGGGAGGGATATTTTCTTAAAAAGCTTTATTTCTCATCTTCCAGGAAGGGAATCTCAAGCATTCTCCACTTTTCCTAGGTCTCCAGACCCACTATCTTCTTTCGCTCTCAACAGATGACCTCGGTTCCTACTTCAAAGATAGAAAAGAATCAAGCAGATTTAGACTCCAGTCTACCTACAGCTGTCTGAGTTGCAATCGACGTGCGTCTGTGTCTGCCCTTTACTTCTCTCATGTTGAACTGAAGGAGGGAGCGTTCCTCCTCCTTTACCTGAAGCCCACTTCTTATCTCCGCCAGTGCCCTGTCCTATGAAGCATCCTCACACTTCTCTACCTTTCCTTTTTCTTGCTAATCGGATCTCTGCCTTCTGGTTTTCTTCTTTCCAATTAGGCTACATCTTTCCATTTCTTCTTCACCCTCCTAATCCTTGGACTATTTCTTAAATACTGAAGTGCCTCACCTTTCTGAGCAAGAGTGTCTTTGCTTCTTATTCCCTGTGCTCCTCTTTCATAATCTTTTGGATACTCATGTCTTCAGCTGTTACCGAGGACTCTTCACTTTATGTCACGGGTACGATTCTCTCTCTAGAGCTCTACTTCTATTTGAGCATACAACTCCACTTGGACATTCTACTTCCATGTAACTCAACATGTCCAAAATGGACTAAAGGCGTTTCCCTTGGCACATTCCCTTTATAACGGTGCTATCATTCGTGCTGGTATACACATTACCTGAGTGTCTTTTTGACTCCTCTTTGCCCTCAGTTCTCATATTCAGTCAGTCACTGAACACTGAATCCTATGGATTTGACCTTCCAGTCTGTCCTGCACCTGTCTGCATCTCATCATTTCACCTCCTGTTCCCTGGTTCAAGCCAAAATTACATGGGCTGCTGCGACAGTCTGCCATTATCCATCCTTATCCCTTTTAATATGTTCTATACATAGCAATCCTGCATATAACTCTTAATATAGATCTTATCTGATTTTCTCTCTCTGAATAACTTTTTTCCAGTGACATCTTTATGTGGCCTTCTTACCTGTTCTTCTCCAAAGCCCCCTCCTCTGTCATAGCACCAATCACCCAGCTTTATAACCACTTTATTCTACACTAAATTGATGTCCAAATGGAAATTAATCACCTTCCCTGTTACATTAAAATTCCAGGACAGCGCAGATGATCAATAAGGATTTATTGAATGAATAGTTCAATAACAAAATCCTGTATAGCTCTACTCTCTAAAACAATTCTCTCGCCCTAAGGAAATCTGGAACTGGTCTAAGCCCCCAAAGAAATTTAAACTCTTTCATTTTAAAACATCTTCCCTATTGGTATCTCAACTCAAAGCATTTTTCACAAAAAGATACAGCTGATCTCCCAGATATCAATGTTCAAATCAAGGCAAGATCTAAATTCTGTCGTCATTACTTTTTTGTGTCCGTCATCTCTCAGAAGTTTGTCCCATTTCTCTCTCTTTTTCTTTTTATCTTTTTAGTGCTTATGGCTTTTACATTTTTTAATTTTTACTTTCATAAAAATTAAATTTGTGCACAGCTTCGGGAGGCAAATAGTTTTACAAAACTTGTTATGAAAAACAGCAATTCTCCAGTCTCCTAACCTTTTTGCCATTGTCCAGAGCAGCCATGTCCAAATGTTTAGCTTTTCGATAATACCCTCGACCTGCTACTTTTGACATTTTATTTTTGACCCACACCTCTTGACTCCTCACTATGGAAGTGGAGAATTAACTCTTTCACACAGGCACACCTACCATTGCACACATGTACCCTTGCTCGCCACTCCTCCCTGTTCAGTCAGAGTTTACATAAACTCTTTCCACTATTGACTCATCCAGTAGGCCCAGAGAACTTTTCCTTCCCTAAATGTTTTTTGCTTCCCTGGAGTTAATAAGCCTCTTTCTCTAAAATTTTTTGCTTGTCTATATACTTACCATTAGTTCAACCCCAAACTTTTCACCAATTGTCTGAAGCCCCTCTCTATATACCTTGCTGTGTGAATTTTATCTACTTGAAGAAATTTATTATGGATTTTTCCTACCTGCTTTGTTCTAGATGAATTGCACTCTATTCTTAGTGCAGAACTTTTGTCCCAGAATCCCTTCTCTGTTCACCAGGGTGATTCTCAATTTGGATACAGCCATACAGAGAGGGGAAAGGTCGTGTAAGCGTGGAGATGGTCATCTGCAAGCCAACAGGGGTGGCCTCACAAGGAACCAGCCCCACTGGGACATCGATCCCAGACTCCTCGTGTCCAGCTCTGTGAGAAAATAAGTCCCTGTCACTTAAGCCATCCATTGTGTGGTGCTTTGTTAAGGCAGCTCTGCAAACGAATACTGTCAGCTTTATAGGAGATTTTCTGAATTTTATCTTTAGTCTTCAAAAAACCTTAAATTTTTCTTATACTTGCTATCTCATTTTTTATTTTTAAGTGTCTCTGTGTTTTTGCTCTCTGAATATTGCATTTATAACAGCATCTTGCTCATGCTTCAAGGATACAATGTCTTTTCCTTTCTCACCGCCTCACCGAGGATATTGAAGGTGGCTCTTCTTTCCATGTTTTGGTGGGTCTCTGCTGTGTGGATGGGTGTTGGTTTAGCTCTTCACCTTTCATGGTTTTCCTCGGGCATCTCACGGCTCCCATTGAAGAGCAAGGCTATCAGAAAGCTGATGTGAACGTCTGAGCACAGGGTGGGGGCTGTTGGCTGTGGTCTCCTGCCCTTTGATGTTTCACCCCAGGGTTGAAAACTGGAAACCCATAGGCTGTGTCTGAAACAAACGTGTCTGTGTTTCGTTTTTTAATTAGAGTTGCACACCTTTAACTGGGTATGTTCGCTTTAACTACCAACGAACCCCACCAACCCTTTTTGATTTAAGCTACTTTTAAGTTTGAAATTTCTACCTCACATTTCTTTCTGCCAGTCAAAATCTTCCTTGGCCTTTAACACACACTCAGCTGATTCTTCCTCTCTGGCCCCGTCTGTGAGTCTTAGGCAGAATCAGCTTGGGAGACTTTTCCTCTTTCATCTTTACATGGATGGAGTTGGAACATATCCTTCTTAGTAATGTATCCCAAGAATGGAAGAAAAACTACCCAATGTACTCAGCCTTACTATGAAACTAATTTAGGGCTTTCACATGAAAGCTATAACCCAGTTACAACCTAAAAATTGGGGAAAGGGGGAAAGGGAGAAAAGGGAGGGGGAGGGGGGTTGAGGGAGGGGTATTGGTGGAATCACACCTACGGGGCATCTCACAAGGGTAAGGGTGAAACTCAGCAAATGTGAAATGTAAATGTCATGCCAC
>CAUYPK010127626.1:0-55941 GCA_963574355.1 Loris lydekkerianus
AGACAGTTTCAGAACTCCAGCACAACTCAACCCAAATAAGACATTCCCCAGACACATCATAATCAATTTCACTAAAGTTAATATGAAGGAGAAAATTCTGAAAGCAGCCAGACAAAAGAAAATCATCACGTACAAGAAGAAGAATATTAGAATAATTGCAGATTGCGCAATGTTAGCAAGTTAAGACTGAGATTAATTACCATTATTTGGTTCAGCATTTCATCCAACAAACTCAAATTTAGGTAGAAAATTACACAGTTTGTACCTGCAGTTACCCTTTGCTTCTGTACTCCAGCCTCCAGAGAGCAAAGGTTTGTGAGGGCTTTGAGATGGATTTACTTATTTCCTTGGCAGACCAAAATATTCTGTGGAACATACCTCTGGAAAACCTGAGCAGAAAATTAATAAGCATGTGAAGTTTAATTTTTGTTTCTCCTTTTTTTCTTTCTTTTTCTGTTTCCATGTAAACTATGGCTTTCACTCAAATTGTGTCTTTGTAGGCGAGAGAGAGAAAGAGAGACAGAGAGAGAGAATGAGTATTTATTGTCATGGAACCCAAAGTTATTTATTTATTTTTTTTATGAGAAATTTGACACGATTAAAAAAGAGGCTGAAAACATCTGTGAACTAAATTGTTATTTAGACTGTAAATGGTGCTGCTGTTTAGGTATCATCTAGACAGGTAAAACCATCCAGAAAAAAATGTAAAGAATTTATGGCAGAGGATTTTTTTAAAATTTCTTCTAAAAATGCCACTCAAAGGAAAAAGTAATTAAATTGTACTTTCCTTTTAGGTCTAAATGTATAGGAACAGAGGGATTAAAAGAAGATGCAAGAGGGACACTAAGTTTGGAAACTGAACCAGATGTCAAAGGGAAGGCAATCCAAAAAGAAATTGAACTTAGTCCAAGCCACTTCCAAGGGCTCGGGAATAAATGGACCAGGTGCAACCGGAGGCAAGAGAGGCAGGGCAGCAACCAGAGCTGTGGTTTGGGAGGCACAGCCCTTCCCCTGATGGGATTATTTGCTCTCTGCCTAGTAGTCTAGTTTAACAGAGGCTGTTCCAGCCTCACAGCACCCAGCCCTTCGGCCCATCTCCTCTGCCCACCAGAAACCATTTGGTCCCAAGTATGGATTCTGATTTTGTCATCTCCCAGCCTAAGTAACACACTCTCAGGGAATGCCAGATTATGTGGTCATTTTAAGTCACAAACACGGACTTGAGTTATTACCTAAAAAAATTTCTATTCCCATGATAATCAAAGCATCAAACTCAAAGTCAAGTCAAACCTTCCTTTCCCAGCTGGGTACGGTTATAGGCCAGCTGACTCTGTGCCAGTTCTGTAGGGGAGACTAAGGCCATGGACCTTGTAGTGTGTCTTATAAAAGAACAAAGATGGCTCCTGAGTTTTTGCCCCCGTATGGTTTACAGCAGGCTGGGACAGGGAGTCTAAAGCCTACCACATCTGATTGCAATAAAGTTTTTAGCCATTTGGAGACTGGTTGCTATACAGATCTTGCAAAGCTACACCTAGTCACTGCCAGCCATGTATAAGACAGACTCTGGGGCTATAAGAGATCTCAAGGTGCTGCTGTCCTCAGGCCTCCCAGACCCAGACGCTGCCACCCTATGACTGAGCACCAGCTTCCAGTCACAAGAGCCCCCTCTCCAGTTCCCTCTACTCTGGGAGTTCCTTCCCTCTTCCCCTTCTGGATAGTGTTGCTCAAGGCACCTGTCCCCGGAAGATCTGGTGGAACGTGCTTCTCCAGTGCACAACCTGTCAGAGCACCATTCCTATGAAGCCCACTGTGAAATACTGTGTCTTGTGATCTTGGGTCCCTGAGTCTTCAAACGCCCTACCCCACTGGCTAACCAGGGGTCTGATGCAGAAGAAGTGAGACAGGTAAGGCAGCTTTCACTCCCTGGGTACAGTGGTGAGATGACTCTGCACCCCTTGGGCGCAGAAGATGTTCAAAGCCCACTATTTTTCTTTCTAGAGATTCTCCAAAGTCTTTGTTTCCAGACCCCTCCCTCCGATTCCCTTGAAGCAGACAAACCTTTCCTCTGTTGACTGCATCTTACTCCCCTCAGCTCTGTCTCTGGGGAAATAGGGGCCTTTCTTATGCAGGCATTCCCCCATTTGGGGAAGGATTTTATGTAAAATATCCCCAGGCTGATATTCCTACCCCCTGTGGTGGTTCTATATTGGGTCCCAGAAGTTGCACAAACTTAGTTCACAGCAGAAGGGCACATTATCTACCCTGCTCCCTGGGCACAGCTCTCTGCTCAGCCACCCTGGGCTGCTTTTGTTTTGAGAGTATAAGTTGGGAGCCACCTGTCCACTGTGTAAACCCCACTGAAGCTGACATATGCTCATCTTGAAAATCCTGCTGAAGCATCTGTCACTGTCCTGGGCTATGAGGCTGGTTCCCTGATGATTCCTGCTTGAGATGGGGTGAAACTTATAGCCCAGCTCTTTCCAAATAAACTCTCCTCCCAGTCTTCCCTCGGCCCCTCTGATTATTTCCTACCTCCAACAAGGCTGAGTCATCTCACTGGTCATCAGAAATGGCCTTTGAGATGTCCATGTGGTCTGTCATACAGATCAGAGAGGATAATTGTTTTTACTTATCACTTCTTGATACCATAGTCTAAGCTGGGGAAAAAAATACCTACACAGGACACTTGGAGAGAGCCTGAGAGGATGATGTTAATTGAGGGACACACCCCTTGGCCAGGTTTGGTGGGCTACACCTGTAATCCTAGCACTCTGGGAGGCCAAGGCAGAAGGATCCCTTGAGCTCAGGAGCTAGAGATCAGCTTGTATAAAAGCGAGACTTCATCTTTACTAAAAATAGAAAAATAAACCCAGCGTGGTGGTACACAACTGTAATCTCAGCTACGCAGGAAGCTGAGGCAGGAGGATGGCTTACACCCAAGCGTTTGAGGTTGTTGTGAACTATCACATCACCACACTCTACCCAGGGTGGGGAAAATAACCAGAGGGCCAAAACTACTAAACACATCCCTCAGCGGCTCTTTTTGAGAAAATGAAGGCAGTGTTTTCCATGCTCTTGTGAGAGAGTTGGTGAATGAGAAGGCTGAGTGGTGTGGGGTAGTTAAGGAATGGGCTGTGGTCTGACACTCATGGCTCTTTCTTGGATCTGGAACTGGTGCCCTTTCCCTGGGTTGAGAGGTGGAGGCCAGGACGCCTCGCTCAGAGCGCAGGGTGTGGTGGCCTGGACATTTGTGCTGCTGTTCCCCTCTGCCCCCTGTTGAGCAGTGCGTGGCCTATGTGCAGAGGTACTGCCTGAGGCCAGGTGCCCTGAGGAGGCCTCCTCAGACTGAGAGGCTAAGGGCTATTTGAACTCAGGTTGAAGATCAGGGCTGCCTCATGTACATGTGTTGAGATGGCCCAAGGAGTATCCTCCTCCCTTCTCTTCTACCTCCCATGTCAAGTCTGCTTTCGGAGAGGAACTCATTTGGGAAAATTGAGGAAAAGGATGAGCTTCATGTTTGGGCGTATGGGTTCCAAACGAAACTCAGAAAACTTCAAAACAAAGCCTATGGAACTGATAGAACAGAGGGAAACTCTGAGCAAGGGTAACGATATTTGATGAGCTCCTGGATACAGCTTTGCCTGCAGGCCAAGCCTCCAGCAGATGTTCCAGGGCATGTGCTAAAAATGTTTCTTTTCTTATTCAAGCCAGATACGCTTGCTTTGTTTTCTTTTTTGTTACTTGCTAAAGAAAGAGAGTTACTTGATTAATTTTATAAATTCAGGGCCAGATATTATTTAATTTGTTATGTCAAACATGAGGAATTACTGGAAAAAATTTCTGAAGGGAAAAAAGAAGATGAAAGAGAATAAGGGGTAAAAAGAAGGAAAGAAGAAGCAACAGGAACAGTATTTACGTTGTAATTGAACATTCAACCAAAGAAACAGAAAGGATGTAAGCCAATAGTGATAATCTCAATATAAACATGTTCTGCCCTGAGGGCCGCGCTTCACGAAACAAAATGCACCCTCCACGGTGGGCGATCCCGCCATCCCACGAGCGCTTTACCACTAAACCTCCTCCTTTAAAAAATCTCATTATTATTTCAGATAGTAATTTTAGTTGGATTGCAGATTATTTGGATCAGCAGATTTTGATAAACAAGCTTTTTCTAAACTGATCCACCAGAAAAACCATTTCTAAAAACAATTAAAAATGAATTGCTTTTCATGCATCAAGAGACCCCTTGGAGGAGGTTTCACACAGGACCCAGGTGGGAGATATTTATAACTCCAGGAGGAATGACTCACTCCTTAGACACAAATCCCCAGTTTTGGATTCACTATAGACACACTGAGCAAAAGGAATTGCAGGTTTCTGGGTCTGTGTCAAAGCAAAACTTTTTGGGTTTTTTTAGAAAATTTTAAAAAAGTGTTTATGCCACTCTCATTTTTGAAAGAGACAATGTGAAGATGTGCAGGCACAGAAAGGAGGATAGCGCCCACCTTCACAAACAAGAGAAATGTTTTGGACCCCTTTTATATATTGAGAAGAGAAAAAGGGGTACCCATGATCATTTTTCAGAGAGTTAGTCTGAAAACAATGAACGCGTAGTTAGCCCTTGTTATTTATAGGAAAGTGTCCCAAGTCAGAAGAGTAGAGGGGTGGCACCCGTGATGAGGAGGCTGGCCATGGTAGGTGATCATCTGACAACTTCAGGGCTCTCTCTAAGTGAGTGCCCAGCCTGGGCCTAGCTATGGCAGATTTTTTTCAGATTTGTATTTGTTTCCTATTGTTGCATAAGAAACTGCCACAGATATCATTTTTTAATAAGCTCACAGTTCCCTGGGTCAAAATTCCTGGTAAACTCATCTGGATTTTCCACTTAGGGTCACGGATGCTGGCGGGGCAACGTGGCTCACTGGAGACCCTGGGGAGGGGGCTCTACCTCCCAGTTTATTTACAATGGTGGCAGAATCCATTTCCTTCTCATTCACAATTTCCATGTGACCCCTGCAGCTTCACACCAGCAGTGACACATCAAATCCTTCCCATGCTTCAAATCCAATTTCCTCTTCCTCTCTCAGTCAGGAGAAAGCACTGTTTTTAAGGGTTTGGGGAATTCCATTGGGCCCACCTAGATAAGCCAGGGTTCTCTCCCTATTTGGTGGTCAAGTAGTTAGCAATGTTTATTATACCTGAAAAGTCATTCTTGCCATTTAAAGTAATATCGTCAAAGGTAAGATATCCAAGGCAAACATCAGAAGCTCCAAACTCTTGCCAAACACAAGAAGATACGGGGCATCTCTATTTTGTGTTGAAATTTCTAAATATTTAATTATTGGCAACTTTATTTGGCAACAAATTCAAAATTTGTTTTGACATTTTCTTATCCACAGTGTTTACTTCTTAGGTTCAGCCTTACTTCACAAGTACAAACTCTGTTTCAAAATGACATTGACATCAGCAGGGTCTGAATAAAAATACCAATTTGGGTACTAAAATCATGTCTCATGTCAATATTCAGTTATGTGAAGTTCTGTTATTTCAGGGCCATAACACATTAAAGGTGCTTCTCAGCACACTTCTGTCCAGGGTGGGGCAGTGGGCATTGCTGCTCCATAGGGTCACTCAGAGATCCAGGCCTTTCCCTTCATCTGGTGGATCTGCCATGTTTTTAGGACTCATGTTTTTTTGTTTGTTTGTTTTTTTCCATTTATTTTTACATTTCAGATTAATATGAAGGTACAAATGTTTAGGTTACATTGTTTTCATTTCTAAGGTAATTTTCAAGTTGTAGTTGAGCCCTTCCCCTAGAAGATGTGCCAAATTTCCTTACATTGGGCCCATTATGGGAGAATTTTCAAATTACCCTCCCTTATCTATGTTCCCCTTCCCTTCCTCTCCTGTCTCCCTCTTCTGTAATCAGCTGAAGGGTAGAGCAGAGAGAGTATGGAAAAGGCAAGTCGTCCCTAACTGCTTCAGCATAATATAATTAAATATATTTAATTATTTAATATACATATATATGTAATGGAAGCATGATTTGAAATCCTTGTAGAGATAATGGACTATGGAAAATGCATCTCTGGGTTTCAAAATTCAATTTGTGAAACTTGGAATTATTAAAAGATACTTGGCCAAATATTCTTATCCACAAAAGCTTTTGGGGGTGCTGAAAAACATAATTTGATTAACAAAATGATGGATTTAAGCACAACTCCTCAGAAGCCTAAAAACATCTCTCAAAAGGTAATCTTAATAATAGAGAAAGTAGTGGGTCTCCAGGTGAAGATCCTAGCAACTGGCTGTTGACACAAATTTCATCCTCCTGTCTGCCTTCGATAAGGAAATTAATGTTATTTGTAAGAGAAAAACTGTATTCAGGGAACATACTTTATTTCCCAGCCTTCCTTAGACATGTGGCTGAGATATAGTCAAGGGAATCTAAGTAGACTTGTTTTATGGGACTTCTGGGAAGGCTTGTTAAATTGGGTGACTCACTGGAAGATGCAGATAAGATGATAATGGAAGGAACGGTTGACCCATAGGAGTGTGTATGAGTGTGTGGAAAGAGAGAAAGCATGCATTTATAAAGCAAATGCACCATTTTTTTTTTTTTTATGTGTGTTTGTTGTGGTGATATCTGTCCATGCTTTATTTTTCTCTATTAAATATTTTAATACTCCTCTATTCTGCTACATACCATTTTGAAATTTTTATTTTTGTGAAAGTGCTACAAATAACCTCTTCACACACATTTACACATATCTGTATTTTATTTTCTTTCTTTCTTTTTTTTTTTTTTTTTTTTTGCAGTTTTTGGCCAGGGCCGGGTTTGAACCTGCCACCTCCAGCATATGCGGCCGGTGCCCTACTCCCTTGAGCCACAGGCACCACCCATATCTGTATTTTCTTAACATAATTCTAAAGAAATAAAATTACTTGGTTAAAACCCATGCTGTATGGTAAGTACACAGATTTTCAGAATTATTTTCTGAAATTCGTACTTCCAGCTGAAAGGTTTGAAGTGAATCTTTCCATATTGTAAAGATATCGGGGACCTGGTTAGGGTAAGTTGATATCTAGTTATTGTTTTCATATATAGTTCATCGATTACTGTTGAATTTGAATTTTGAGAAGTATATCCTTTGACCATTCATGGTTTGTGCTTTATAGTTTGCCATTCAATGTTTTATAATTTATATACTTTTTGTAATGTGGGAGGTATTTTAAATTGTGGCGTTCATCTCTGATTTCATTCAGATCCTCACCAACAGTGGTGCGCCCTGCACATGATCATCACAGCCTGTTAGCACAGGAGAGGAAACTGATGCTCGGAGAGGTCCAATGTCCCATCCAACCTTGTGCGTGGAGGACCAAGGATTTGAACTTAAATCCTAAATGCATAGCGTTTCGCAGAAGAATGTCCCCTCCTGCCAGTCCAAAGAGAGATGCTTGGTAAGCTGGTGAAAGAAGTCAAGGAAGGAACGGAAAATGAAATCAATCTCTGGGGATTGATGGGGAGGGGGTACCCTTGACTAGGGGGAAGGACACAAGCTCAGTACTTGTTGTGCTGTAGGACCTGAACGAGCCCCCATTTCTCTGAGCCTCACTTCCCTCACCTTCCAATCAAAGTAATTATCTCTCTGCTGCTACTTTACACAAGTTAAAATCAGACAATGGAGTCTAAAAGGCAATATAAATAATAAAAATATCTATGATGGTGCTGTTTTACAATAGGGATCTTTTTTTTTAGAAATAAAGAGGCTGCCCTTGATGTTCCAACAAATGAGATAATGCTCATGAAATGAATTTGAAAGCATGAAAAGTTCAACATAAATATACAAAATAGCAATTTAGTTATTACTTCTGTTGGGCAACTGTGCTAAGTGGCAAGGTTAATAGCCTTGATGAATTTGCAAATCTTATAAATTCTTTATGTCAAATAAGCTTTTTTTAGAGACAAAATTTCTCTAAAAATTGAATATTATTCCTTGGGAGGATGGAAATATGCGTGCACTCATCGACTAGTCAGCCATGTGGAAACCCACCTAGGCATAGAGCCCAGAAGTTCCAGCTAAGAACTGTTTCGTGCATTTTTCCAGCAGGAGTGAGGTGAGACTCATGTATGCATGAAGTGGCAAAGCACAACTGCAAGGAATCTGCCTTCTGAGTTATTGGGTCTTATCAAAGTTACACAGAGTATGGGGCTTCCACGCCTGAAAAAGCAACAATGTTCCTTTTAACCACATAAAGTCTGCTCAGGGCATCCCCAACATGTGCTGTCAGGGAGAGTGGTCCGAGAAAGATTTATAAGCAAGAGTGTTGCTGCTTTGCAGTTAGGTGCAGGAGCCCAGGGGCGGGAAGACTGCAGTGTTTCTCAAATCTGCCTGTGCCTCAGGATTACTGAACTCACCTGCAGCCAGCGTCAGCAGCCATGCAGCAGTCTGCCGAGTTAGAATCTCAGAACCAGGCACCTGTTGTCTTTTGACCGCCTCTCTATCCTCTGTGCTTCTGCTGACGAGCAGGGTTTGAAGCCTCCTGCACACAGGGGCAGGGCTGAGTACAGATGCAGACATCAGCTTGGGGACTGACTGTTCCCATTGGCTGTGTGATTTGGGGCAAACTTTCTAGACTGTGCTTTATTTTCTTCTCCCGTAAAGGAGATAATTGTGTTTACCTGTGAGGGTGCTGTGAAGATTAAATGACATGTATGGAAGGAATTACAAGTATCCCTGATCCAGAGTAAGTTTCTCGGTAGCTTTTCTTACCTTACCTGATGACATTCCCAGTAGATGAAGACACTGATTAGAAAATGGACCATCCGCCCATCTTGTTTATTTTAACCACTGCTCCTAGCTCAGAATCTAGAAAGTTGTACACATTCAATAATTCACTCATTCATTCATAATTAATGATTAGTGAGTATTCCTAATAAATTTCTTATATCTATCATCAAAGTCCATTTTCTTTTTCAAAGTTGACAACCATTCTGCTTGTTAAGAAGAACCAGGCATAGGAATTCTCTGATAAAATCCTACAATTTCAAAACAGAAGCATCAAAATCAATTTTTATATTTATGTGCATGACCTCGTGCAAGGATCTCATGTTGCAATCTCCATGTCAAAATGTTTGCTTTAGTGCCTCTGTTTTGTTTTATTATGAAGTGACATAGCTACACAATTTAGCATCCTCGGTGCAGAAAACAGGATTTGCTTAAATTAGTGTAAGCAGGAAAGGATATACTAGTGAGTATTAACTAGGAAGCTCATAGAGACCTGCTAGAAGTAAGAAAGGAAAAGGTTCGGATCTGGCCTCTCAGGGACGATCCTGAGAAGGACTCTACAGAGTCAGGGGAAGAGAGAACCTTCATGACTTCCATATTTGGGAAGCTTCCCCGCCTAATCTCAAAAGGGTTTCCATGTTTATACCACCGCATCAAAAAAATGAATGACCCAGATGATAGCTGTCAATTTCCTCATGTGTCTGGACACACTGTTGTCTCTCATGTGTAATAATGAAATTATCTTGTCTACTCTCTTTCCTCCCAGAGTTCACAGAGCAGGGCCAAAAGGACTATCCATAGAAAGATGTGATTGAGAAGTTGGCCATTGGCTAACATCTGGGAATTTGGACTTCGAGAAGATAAACACATTCTTGGAATGGTAAGAGGGGATCATGGTGCCTAAACTGTCAATGCAAACAACGTGGTTCATGCTGAACACCTGTATTCCTTCTGGGAGTCTGGAATTTTGGTATATGTCTGAAACAGAATGCTTACATCACCAATTCCCAATAAACACCATGGACACTGAGTTTCCTGTACAATTTCTGGGCAAAAACTTTTTCAAACATGTTATCACAATTTGATGCTGAGGGAGTTAAGAGTACCTTGGGTGATTATAGGGGAAGAAGACTCTGGGAAGCTTTAGCTTAATTTCCTCTGAACTTCACCACATGGATCCTTTCCCTTTGCTGATTTTGCTTTGTATTAATTAAAAAAAAAAAAAAAAAAATCATACCTGGTGGTAAAACTATATGCTAAGTCCTTTGTGTCTGCCCAGTAAATCACCAAATTTGAGGACACTCAACACTATATTATTAATTGTAGAAAGACTTGGAGATGGGGTTTGTTTGTTTCTATTACATTTTTAAGACTTGGGTACTATCAGCACTTAGAGTTGAGCGTGTACCACAGATTGATATCTTTAATCTATGAGATCTGATTCTGATTTCTGAATGTTCAGATAAAGATTTGGAGTGGGTATGCAAAAATGTTGCTGCAAACAGATGTGCACCCAAGAGAAAAGGGAATCAATGCCATCTAGGGGGCATTGTGTCAACGTTCTGATCAATGAAGGGTGGGGACAGTTATGCCTATCAATCCCAGGTTTGGTCCATGAAATCCTCCCACAAGATCACTCTGCTCCATCTGCACTCTTCCCCATGTGCTGGCCACATGCTAAGTTCCAACTGGGGTTTGCCAGGGTGCAGAATGGTGGAGTCACATGATGAAAGCAGCTTGGAGCCCTGATGGACTGTGTGGAATGGGGCAATGGTTATACCACCATTGGAAGTTATACCACCACCATTCCCCACAGCTAATTAGATGCTACCTGAGAGAAAAAATAAACTTCTATTGGGTTAAAACCTTGATATTTGGGGCCTTGCTGATCCTGCAACTAATATTTCCTTTACTAAATCAGGAAAGTCCTGGATAAAAGAGAGCTATTCCCTATGTGAACAATGCAACTTCCACTTTAATTAAAATTCTAGTCTCTAAAGAAATAGAACAACTCCATAAACCTTTAAAAAAAAAAAAACAATTCCCATCACTTCTGAATTTGGTCTATAAAACTCTTTTAAAAATGCATGGTGTTCAGTCTTTATAATGACAATCTGTGACATTTATGATGATGCTATTGTTTCTGAATTGGGATTCATTTAGAAAAAACAACAGGTTATAGAACATAATAGATTAAATGGTAATCAGTGGCTCTAACCAAATTTCATTCAAAAGGCTTATAAAAACCATATTAATAAAATACACCAAACCATTAGTTGTCTGCTGTGTTAGGTATGGAAATGTTCACATATTTAAAACCTTGCATGTTAGAGAAAATAGTTCCTTTATTCTTTGTGCATCATTTACTTTATTGCGTGTTAAGTTAAAAAAGGCAAAAAGATTAAACATTCACTCTAAAATGCTACTTAATATAACTATTAATAGTCTCAAACACAGTTCTTCAAGGGATTCAGCATGTGTGAAACAGAGTTTTTCTCATCTATAGACAGCAAGGAAGGTATCATCATAATTAAGCCCTTCCCATAGATAAAATTTCTAATTAAATTATGGTCCAATTGTTATCCAGATAATAAACTTGCTACCTTCCAAAAACAAACAAACAAAATAATAATAGTGAGGCTCAGCACCCGTGGCACAGTGGTTATGGTGTCAACCACGTATATCGAGGCTGGCAGGTTCGAACCCAGACCAGGCCAGCTAAGTAACAATGACAACTGCAACAGAAAAATAGCTGGGCATTGTGGTGGGCACCCTGTAGTCCCAGCTACTTGGGAGGCTGAGGCAAGAGAATTGCTTAAGCCTAAGTGTTTGAGGTTGCTGTGAGCTGTGACTTCACAGAACTCTATGGAGGGTGACATAGTGAGACTCTGTCTCGAATAATAATAGTAGTAATAATCATCATCATTATCATCTTGAAAGGTTAAAAAAATTAAAGATTGTCTATTAATTGAAACTGGAATTTTCTGAAATGGCATCCTCTGTAGTCTAGAAAATCCCTAAAGCAGCCAGATTCTAAGCCTGTGCTTTGATCCAATGGGGGTGGAGTGGAGTGGGGAGAGCAAGTAGCATATGGAATTTCTTTGCACTAATATTGAGCCATAACAGAGTTGGGTGATTAAGATCTTGGTTTCTGGATTTTCATGATTTAGGTTTAAATCCTCACCTCATCTCTTACCTTCTCTAATTCACCTTTCCATGTCCCAGTTTTATCATCCATAGAATGATCACCTTCAGAGGGCTTTGGGATGGTTTCATTAAAATGAAATCTCTAAGGTTCTAGACAGAGTGCAGTTTTAATAGGGTCCTTTCCATTACTTGGAAACAGAAAGACTATGAATCTTTCTATATTTGAGTCCAAAAATAAAATTTAGAAGCAAGAAGCTCTATTTATATGAATTGTGACGAGAAAGAGTCATGGAGCATTTTAAGACCTCCTAAGATAAGTTGTCTTTATATATCTCTTCAGCATGAATGGGCTGAAAGTTTACTGGGCACCATGGGCTGAGATTATGGCAAAAATGTCTTTACCCTGCCCTGGCCCTGAAGAGAAAGTCACAGGGTGAGGGAGTGGGAGTCTCTAATTGCCTTCTTCCCTGCCCAAGAGCCAGGCCTCCTTCAAATATTATTACCAAGTTGTTAAAGACACCTTGGGAACCATGTCACAGATCTATTGCCAGTTGACTCACCCTCCTTTTTTCTCCCTGCAAAAATCCAGTGAAACTTGTCCTCAGCTAAATACCACAGTGGAGACACCCCCATGAAAGTGCAAGTGTTTTAAGAACCTGAACTAACTTCCAGGAGAAGTGATGAAGGACAGCAGATGTTGACGTCACAGTTCCTGTGGAAGATTTCAATTTGGGATGAGCAGATTCTTGTGAAAAGTCTACAAGTTGGCACTTCAAAGGCAACTGAATATTTTAAATGGTAAGAGAGGCCCCCAGACCATAGACCTTTCTCCACAGAATAGTGAACTTTGAACTAGGAACATCCCATGAAATTTAGCACTCTTCTGGAAGGGGGCAATGAAAGGTCTATGTCTTATAAGGTTAATTTTGAGAGGACTGGGGGAATCAAGCTAGAGCTAGAGTTTGGTAAATGTGTAGGCATGCTTTAAGAATGATGTAGTATTTTCCTCTACTGGGAAAAAAAAAAAAAAAAAGAAAGAAAGAAAAACAGCAACAACAACAAAAGCAAACCAAACATTTTCAGACACTAAACCTCCAAAGCTTAAATGAGAAGAAAATTTATCAGTGTCCCAGAAAACTGAGGAATAACAAAGGAGAGTCATAGAAATACAGAAATGCCATTCAGTCAGCAAGGTAAGTGCCATGGAAGAAGCTATCAGGGCTGATACAGATCATCTTGAAGACCTGATCTGGCAGCAAATATGTACTGGACCCCAGAACAAGCCAGTGTGCTACAGAGTCAACACCCCTGGAGACAGCCCTCAGCCAGGACAAAAAGGAATTGCTGGGCCACTCATCCAGCTCCTTACCACATAGAGAAATGCTCTGCTCTGTACATCACAGAAAGGCCCTGGCGCATATCAATAAACTGTTCATGAATATACTTTATGTTAGTTTTCTTTCAAAGAGAGACCAGGTATCACTCATTTACCAAGGTGCCGCCATACCTTCTACTGAGCCTGGCAGAAGGAAGGTGATTGTTAGTATGTGTTGAATGCCTGCATGTAAGGAAGATGGTTAACATGATAGTAAGTAATAGTAGTGTAGGTATTCAAACCTGTTAACCAGCAGCTATCCTTGGAATAGCATGGTGTATCCTGTTCTCTAAACACAACTATATTAACAACACTTACTTTAGATGGGCAAGATTGACAGTTCTCTCAAAGGTATGACAGCCCTTCTTGGCATTGGATCTTTTTTATGTTAAATTAAATTTGTTTTGCATTTTGCCTATTGAGCTAGAGCATAATTACAAAGAAAGTAATAAACAGATGTCTCTCAGCACAGAAGAGCTTTAATCTTTCACACAACTCTAATTTTATTTTCCTGTTTAATACTTATCAGTAAATATTGTGAAATAAAGACTTCAGCCCAAATAATCCAATTTCACTGGAAACTCTGCAGAGTTGAGACAGAGGACACAGTGGCTTGACCAAATGGAAAAGTCACACAGCCACCATTTAAAATTTGTCCAATGGCCAAATGATCATCCAAAAGAAATTGATTGCAAAATAACTTTTTATTCAGTTCATGCAAACATCAAAGATCAGCAAGAAGGTGAAAGGTTTGGCATGGACTTAGACATGACTTTGTGGCCACCACGTTGGTGTCTCCAGGCAGTGTTCAGGGAAAGTTTGGAAAGTTTATGAGCTTGAGGCACTCTGTAGTTTCAGAAAGTAAAAAAGTACTCAAAAAAAAAGAAAAAGGAAGGAAGGAAGGAAGCAAGGAGAGAAGGAAGGAAGGAAGGAAGGAAGGAAGGAAGGAAGGAAGGAAGGAAGGAAGGAAGGGAAGAAAGAAAGAAAGAAAGAAAGAAAGAAAGAAAGAAAGGAAGGAAGGAAGGAAGGAAAGAAGGAGAGAGAGACATGTCTAAAGGTATACAAGCCACCCTGACATAGCTCTAAAAGACAGAAGTGAGAATCACTTGAGGGTCAAAATAAGTAAGGATGCCATTAGGGTGTGATCCATAGAATAAACTATTCTGAGTTTTGCAAAAATAAATGAGCAAACAAATAAATAAAAATTAATTTGGAGAGAAAGGTCACCTCTTTCATAGAGATAAGTTTCAAATAATGCATATAAAATAATGTAGGGGAAAGGAAAAACTTCAACAGATGATTAACACATTAATAAATTGCTTCATTCAACATCCATATGTGGATGATAAAATTGGTGGTCAGAAGTTTAGGGAGAAATAGGACATTTGAACAGTTTTTAATCATGTGCTCTGAAATAAATGCTTATTTTTGTTTTACAAAGGGAGAACAAGTAACTTCCCATTGGAGAAACTCAGAAGGCATCATCTTAACAGAGTGATCCAGGTTAACATACACATGAGACATATGAATTTCAGGTACCCCCTTTACAAAGCACTGAGAAGGGCCTATCACCTCTATGGTGTTCTTCCCAGAAACACTTTAATCTGATCTAATCACAGGAAAACAGAAGACAAACTCAAATTGAGGAACATTCTAAATATAATTGACCATCATTCGTCAAAGTTTTAAGGTCAAGAAAAACAAGGGGGGTATAAGATTGGAGTCGAATAAAGGGACACAACAGCCAATAAAACGTGGACCCTAGAATAGGATATTACTGGGAGAAAAAACCTGATTCAGTCAAAATAAAGTCACTAGTTTATTTAATGATATTGCAGCAATGTTAATTTCTTAGTTTGGATAACTATGGGGGAAACTGTATAAAGGTTATACAGGAAGTCTTTCACTTTCGCACCTTTTCTGTAGATCTTAAATCATGTTCAAGAAGTTTTTATTGATCTGGAGGGGACACAGTCAATGCCAGTAACATTGTCTAAAGCAGAGAGAGAAAGAAATGGAGAGAGAGAAAGAGAGAGAGATGTGAAAAAATTATTATTTTTCTCCACTTCTTCCAACTTATTGACTATTAGTGTAAAAGATAGGGGGGGGGGACAGAGAGACCTGAGAAATGCAAACATAGGTGGAAGTTCATGTGATAAAGAGCAGAAATCAGGTAAAAGATGAAAAAGAAATCAGAGAGTAAACAGGTAAATAAGCAAGCAACACAGTGAGGAAAGTGAACACAGGGCATCTTTAGCCATTTCCATAGCTCGTGTGTGTGACAGACTCAATGTTTGTGATACCATCACCTCTCCTCACTCACTCCAACTTACGTCTCCTAGTTCACAGGGTGGAACTTGAACGCATGTCCTGTTCCATGAAGAATGATGTAGTATCCCTCCATCCTTCATTTTATGGACAATGGTTAAGTCTCTTAGTTTGTTGGAGGTGAACAGATTCAGTGTCAAAAAGGCAAGAGATAGGCAGAAAGACAGGTAAATCTGAGAGCAATACATCCAATAGTTACTTTGCCTTAAATATCATCCCTTCTCTGAGTGAGAAGAATAGGACTTATGAATCATCCTTTGGATTCCCTCAGATACAGAATCCATATTTCCAGATGTCCATCAGAGATGACTTCATTCCTTGGGCTTTGCTATGGAATCAATGCTTTTGTCCAAATTTATCTATATTCATATAATAAAACTCTAGCCCCAAATGCAATGGTATTATAAGGTGGGGCCTTTGGGAGGTACTCAGGGTAGAGCCTTCATGCCTGGGGTCAGTGCCTTTATAAGAAGAGGCATGAGTGAGCTTATATCTCTGCTCTCCACCCTGTGGGGCGTATGCCACAATGCTTGGCTATTTTTAGAGGTGGGGTCTCACTCTTGCTCAGGCTGGTCTCAAACTTGTGAGCTCAGGCAACCCACCCACCTTGGCCTCCCAGAGTGCTAGGATTATAGGCATGAGCCACTCCTAGTACCTTAGAATGTGGCTGTATTTGGAAATGCAGTTAATTAAAAATGAGATTTTCAGGGTGAGATTTAGTCCAACATGTCTGCTTCTTACAGGGGGAGGACATTGGGGTACAGATATGTATGGGGGGAGATCCTATGAAAACACAGAAGGAAGACAGCCATCTACAAGCCAAGGAGAGAGGCTTCAGAAGAAACCAGTCCTGTTGACACCCCGATCTTCAACTTCTAACTTCCAGACTTGTGGGAAGATAAATCCCTATCGTTTCAGCCACCTGGTCTGTGGCACTTGGTCGCAGCAGCCCTTGCAAACTTACACCAGCACTTACCTCCTTGATAAGAGAGGTCATAGGCACCCAACCTAAAAATCCAGTAGGATTTTCATTTTCTCCATGTGGGATAAACTGGTAAAAGTGAGTAGGAAAAGGAAATTTGTCCAAATGTTCTCCAGCAGGTCCAGCGGAGGAACCTAGAGTGCTGCTGTGTTTCTTTTCCCCATTTCAATAACATACTGCATTTCTCAGGAAAATCCATTTTACTTCAGCGTTCCATATATCCTGAGAATGCGTGGCTTCTCAGATAGCATGTGCCGAAAATAAATCTCAGCGACAAATAAATTCCAATTCCAATCCCCTTAGGTTTTCTGAGGGCCTGAGGAAGCTAGTTATGGTGAGAACCAAGTTTTGTTATACATGATGGGGAAGAAGCAGGCTGTCTTTTGCATCAGGGGGTTTCATGTGAAGGTTCCCCTGCTTTCCCTCAATTTACCTGTCCTGACTTCTGTTCTTCGCATCCCACAGACACAAAATGGGCTCTTTTAGCCAGTACCTTGTGCTTATGTTCTTCCCCAGCTTTCTCTCAGGCAAAAATCAGATTTCAATTCAATTTGGAGTTATCTGCTCATGTCCGATAGCCAAACCGGGACCATCACATGTCAGTAGATGTCACTGGACAGATGAGAGATGGCTCAATCCAAGATGCCTCCTCTAATTGTCTCTGCGGATGTGACAAGAAATATCATTGGTAATATCATAATGCTCAGCAAATGCCCTCAACACGGCCCTCGGGAACGCATATCCATTTAGCAGTTGGATTCACAACCCTTAAAGAGTATGTGACTAAAGATTTCTCCTAGCATTGGCTATAAATTCACTAGAGAACTTTGGGCATATCCCACTTTCTGTGAGCAGGAGATATCAATCTATTCCAATGTGCTGATACCTCGAGAAGTCTTAAATGGTTAAAGCCCAAATCCAGAATCTCAGGCGTCTGGATCACCAATCCCTTGTGCTACGTGTGCTTTTCCTTTGTGCTGTGAGTCTTACATCTCACACAGATGGAATCATTTTTTTTCCTGAGACAAATGCATCTAACTCTATCTAGAGAGTTATTATGGTGAGGCCAAAATATTTTCAGTTTATACCTTCATAGTTATTTTCTGTGGTGGTTGTTGTTGTTGTGAGTGTTATTCATTTCTTTGAGTGGCAGAGTCTTTCCCATTCTAGAAAATGGAAAAAATAAGGGAAATGTGTGCAGGGGCCCATGGCATACCTTTTTATTTCACCTGTCACATCCCAGCAGCAAAACAAATATAACAGTTCTATAAATAATGCAGTGAGTGACAAAAGTCTCTCATCCTCACCTCTTTTCACTTAGAGTTAATTTATTCTCTCCACGTGTTTCTCTCCAATTGTTTGCATCTTATATTTTGGTAAAATAAATGAACTAAATTAAAAATTTTAAAGAGGGAAACTTGGAAGATCTCAATTTTATTATAAGTCGCCCTTTGTTTGTAGCCTGGGGATTGCCTCTCTCTCCCTTTGGCAATTTACTCCAAATACATTACAGACCTTTCCTGCCAGAGTCACTAACCTAAAACAGTAAACTGTCAGAGCAATTTTGTAAAACCTGTTGAAGATCTGTATTTACTTTCCTTCCTTAACACTCAGATAAACGCTGGAGTCCTATTGCTGCCTTTCAACATGGAAGGTTTGGGAAAACTACCTTCCTCTGCAACAGTCTAATTTAGAGCTAAAATCATCTAACCTGATTGGGCATTTGCGCTTGACAGTGATCATCAATACTGGGGACCCCAGCTTTCTCAACACACTGCGCTAGATCACTGTGCTTATTAGCAGTGGAAACTGACCCTGTATAAGAAATAAAAACATTAAGTCTAAGGAGACATTTCTAATTCTATCTCCCTATTTTATTGTGCTAAATTAGACATAGCCTATTGACACATTCAACTATTTTATGATTTTTTAAAATATCAGATTAATAGAGGGTACAAAGGATTAGGTTACATTGTCTACATTTATTAGGTAAAGTCCAAGTTGTAGTTGAGCCCTTTTAAAGAGATGATTCAGTATCATTATGCACATTCACAATTTCTTTTTTTTTTTTTTAATTTTTAATTTCAGCTTCCTTGTTCATTTTTCTTCGTTTGAAGTACTCTCTTTTTTTTGTTCATTTTATTTCTTCTTTTTTTAGATGTTCTTCCTCTGGCCATGCTCTGTCCCCTTGCCTCCCCAGTAGCTGGGATTATAGACGCACACCACAATGTCTGGCTGTTTTTGATGTTAGTAGACACGGGGTCTTACTCTGGCTCACTGCTGTTGATACTGGTCTGGAACCTCTGAGCTCAGGCAATCCACCGGCCTCGGCCTCCCACAGTGCTGGGACTACAGGTGTGAGCCACCACACCCAGCCCACATTCACAATTTTATGCAACCATTGTAACTGTCTAGTTTCAGAACTTTCCATCAGTCCAAACATTCCCTATTTCTCTCACCCCAAACTTCTGTCAACCATCAATCTGTTCTTTGTTTCTATGGATTTGCCTAATCTGGACATGTCATATAAATGGAAACACACAGGAGGTGCTAGTTGGTGACTGCACTCATTTTGCACCATGTTTCCAAGATTCTTTCACGTTGTAGTAGCTTGCTATTAGTAGTTCATACATTTTTTGAATAATATTGTTGTATGGATATGCCACATCTTGTTTACCTATTCCTTCATCATTGGATATTTGGGTTGTTTTTCATCTCTTTAAACCACAAACACAGGAAGATCATTCACCATCATGCACCTCCTACATATTGGAAAACCATTCTTAAGTTTAAAACGAAACCAATGCCAACAAAATCTAATTTCTAAGAAGGGAACAAAAGCTCATGCATTAAACAAACAAAAACAAAGGAAGGATGGTACTTCCTACTCAGCTGTCTCCTACAAGCCTGAACTCTGAACTTTCACAACATTCCACACTTTCAATTAGCAATAATTGTGCCTTGGATAAACCTCATCAGCTGCAATACTGTCACTGCACAAAGCTAACATTCTACACTTTAGACAGTACAAAATAGGCTTTTGGAGCAGCAGAACACTATTAAAAATTCTATGCCTTGAAGATTTTTAAGGTGCAATGATATCAAAAAGCTGAATAACTGTGACAATTATAATCCCATCTACAATCAGGATTCTGTTGTCTTGTTTATGCTGTGTACTGACTGCAAAGTTAATGCTTATTATAATAAATATTTTATGAATTGATAAATAAAACAAAGGTGGTTTAAAATTCACTTTGCATTTTCTCCTTTCTTGCTAAATATGCTAAAGTTAAAGTATTTTTTTGCCATTGACTTTTTTCTTCCTTTTTATCTTTTTAAAAATAAATCAGAGTGAATGCCAATCACATTCAGGTTTATAGAAGACTTCCTTGGCTTATGTTTCTTGAAATTAAATTTGGAGCAGATTCTGAAAGGATGGTCGGGATTAATGCAGGCCAAGAAAACCACTGGATGTGTTTGCAGGCACAAAATGAATATAAGCTGACTGTTTGGAATAACCAAGACTTAAGCAGGAGAAAGTAAGAGATTATTATCAATAATTGACGTGGGGCAACTGCGGTAACAGAAGATTGAGCCAATGGACCTTTTAATGAGGAGGACTTTCTTGTTATTTGTTTTCACCATTTGGGGGGTTTACTCAACAAATAGTTGGTCATCAACAATCCCACATCTTTAACATATTTTGCTTTTGTCTGCAGTGTTGTTATCTTATAATTGGAAGATGCTGTCATAGTTCTAGGTAGCACATTCTCACAGGACAGCCCCTAGAGCTTGTTGGCAAGAAAGGAGCAAAAGGAGGCCATATTGGCTGAGTATTATCTGTGTGGAGGAGGAAAGCATTTCCCTGAAATCCTGGCAACATTTATTCTTAAGCCTCATTGGTCATACGTGGGTCACATGACTGAGATCAAACCAATCACAGGCTTATGTGGAATGGGCATTCTGCTATAGAATCACTGTGACCAATTTGAGAAAAGATCTGTGCCTAAGTCTAGGGGAGGCACCATATGCTGCTCATCAAAAGTTAGGACAAAAGGAGGAATGGCTAGGCAGTGCCCTTCCAAGGAAGTCAGCAACAAAGCAACCCTCTTGGGAGGAAATGAGGTCATTTTACATGATGAAGCAGATGGTTTCCAGTGCTATATAAAGGAAATTCAATACATTTAAATATCATAGTCACAAATCTGCTTCCTTTCAATTCTTTTTGGACTCTTCTGATTGCATTAAGGAGAAAAAAATAATCTCAGTTTGTTGTTTAGAATGTATTTAAATTCCTTCTGACACTAATCTGTCTTTTTACTCTAAGGAGGTCAGCCTAAGCTCAACCCTGGTACCTATCCCTTCTTTCACATCTTTAGAGACTTGTGATTATACAGCATGTGGTGTGTGATTGCTTCCAAGCCTAGTAATGTCAGGAGGGGGGCTGGATAAGTGGATGATCATACTATGTGATGACAACACAAGGTAGGTGACCACGTGGGCTGCTGGTAGCCATGGTCCAGAAAGTTGGTAAAGCTACCGGGATCTGAGGACAAACACACATTTCTACCAGATACTGCAGATGTGAAGGGAAAAGTGCTCCCCACCCCCAACCCAGCACTGCATAAGGTTCATCTTAAGAAAGGCTCACCTGCCGTGCAACCCACCAATTGATTTCCTCACAAAAATTTATTTAACCTGCACAGACCCTCAGCAAGTTGGCTGAATTATTATGTCCATTTTAGTGATGAGATCACAGCAATTCAGAAAGAGTGCTTGCACACTGTGGTGGAGTCAGCTAACTTGTATTCCAGCTAAGATTTAGACCCAGGTGTTTCTGATTCCTGAAGCCTACGTTCTAACTGCCCATGTGATCTTCTGCATTCTTAGCTTAACATGGACTCATCAGAGTGCAGGTCCTTGATCTCGGTGCCTTTTCACATAACTTTTTTTTTTTTTTTTTTTGCAGTTTTTGGCTGGGGCTGGGTTTGAACTTGCCACCTCTGGCATATGGGGCCCATGCCCTACTCCCTTGAGCCACAGGCACTGCCTTCACATAAGTATTTTTGTAGGTACCAGTGAACAAATTAGTTATTAGTTAGGGAAATTGATGTGCCAATTTACTCACTGTAAACAATGTTTTGTTTGCTTGCTTGTTCTATGTGTGTGTGTGTTTGTTTATTTTATACGACAACTCTTTTTTTTTTTTTTTTTTTTTTTTTGCTTTGGCAGGATGTCTTCCCTCTGAGCAATAAGTTGAAGGTCCAGGGGACAGGTGAGGTGTTTTTAACCTGGGTTGGTGACACACTTGCTCCAATAGGGCAGGTTCACACTTTCTCCTTTTTCCTTTGTTATCTGTCCAGCACATAAAATTCAATCCATGTGTTCAGGAAAAAAACAGCTCCTCTGGACTAACAGGTGAGCTTGGGTGTGGCTTCTAAAGGAAAGATACTTTTTCTGAAAATATGTTCAGAAAAACTATGCAGAAAGCCAAAACCCTTCATTTGGAACTGCATTTGTTAATGTGCTGGGGCATGATTCTTGCAAAGGAATATTTTCATATTTATCAGTATGTGGGTTATAAGGAAGAAAATTCAACCAGAAAGCTGCATACCACCGTGAATCCTGAGGCCATCAAATCCAGAAAAAAATAATTGCAGTAACAGTATCTAAATTTGCTGGAGACATCAAATTATTACCCAACTCCTCCCCAAACACACACACTTTCTCTCTATTTTTTTTTTTTTGTGTGTGTGTGTCTTCATAATTTTTGACTGAACAAGTCTAACAGAATTATATTTACATAATATCTTTAGTTACATATTTGAAAACTCTACTCCTCATATGCAATTAATAACTTATTAATACCACTAGAATAGCTGTGAAGTAAAGGAGGCAGCTAGCAATCATTTTATCATATGATTGAACTCTATTTCTTTATCAAAATTCCTTCTGGGCAAAGAGAGTAGACAGGTCTGAAACCACCAGATTAGGCTATTTCAGTTAATGATTACGGATATCACTGAAAAACAGTTAATTAAAACTCTACCTAAAATGTAGCTCATGTGGATTGGTCTGCAACTCTGGGGAAAGAAAACCTAGCTGTAAATGGCCTGCTTAACTACATGTAAGGAAATATACAATTAACAAGGTAATTCAGAATGGAAAAATAAAACACTTCTGTATCAAGGCACAGAGTGTGGATAAAAGAGAAAGGTTTCTCTTGTCCCCCAAAACATAGACGTATTTTCCTCCAAGGCTCTGCATATTTAATACAAAAGAAGAAGTAGATTCCCTAAAATTTTTCCAGGACCACTCACTTAAGACAGAAAACATGTTAACTAGGGTGATGTTCCTCAGTCACTGCCCTGGGAAGAGCTGGTGTCCTCACTGTTCCCACAAAGTCCAGGCAAACATGATTTCAGTCCCCCAAGGGCTCATACTCTTTGTAAGATAGAGAAGCATTAATAAATAGGAAGTCATGATACCGAAAATAAACCATGTCATGGGGAAGTACACGACGTTTAGGAAGATAGTGCAGCATTTTTAAATCACACTGGCTCTGAATGATCTACTTTGCACCACGATTGACAGCATCACATCTGCATGCAGATTTCCCCACTTCCCCTTCCTTGGTTTTCAGCTTTTAAATGACAGGTGTGATGTTGTTTACCTGATGGGGCTGGTGTGAAAGTTATACGAATCTACATATATATATTTGTAAAAGCCTGCACAAAACAGTGGCAAAAACAATCTACCTTATTAGTTAGGGAAATCTAAGCACTATTATATGCAGCCTCATATGGCAATGGCTCGGTGCACTAAAAGTCTATTTCTCATTCACCCACAAATCTGCCCTTACTCTTCCTAGACTAGGGTTCTTTTAGGAGGCTCTCTTTCTGGTTGCTAAAAGGTGACAAGGCCTCTTTTGCCCATGAGCTAGTGAAGTAAATGAGTCTGGCAGTTGCCCCTTTGGAGGATTTTAGCCCCACAGGACCCAAGCCTGAAAAGGGCAGGTGTCCTGGGCTAGAGTGCAGTCACATGACCACACCTAACCACAAAGGAGGCTGGGAAAAGAAGTCTGCCTGTGTGTGTAAGTAAAAGGGCTTGTGAACATATATATATAATGTCCTTTCCAAAGCTCTCCAAAGAGATGAGCCATTTATGCTTTGTAGCAGCCATTATATCAGTTGTTATTGTTATAGAATGTATGAGTCACATGTATATATAATGTATATGGCTATATATTCATATATATCCACATATCTATATATACATGAAAAAATATATATACATATGTTCTATATATATATATATATATATATATATATATATATATAATTGACCCTTGAACAATAAGGGTTTGAATGGCACTACATGGGTCCTTTTATATGTTGATTTTTTTTATTAAGTCAAATGCATATAGATGGTGAATAGATTTATGCATACGTGGGGGTACAATGTGTTTTGGGTTTTTTTTTTTTTTTTTTTTGTACAATCTGACCTGGTTACATCAAACCAATCCACATGGCTTTCTCTTCATTGACTTGATTATTGTGTTGAGACATTTATGTTCTACACTGGACAGATTTGACTAGTACCCTCGCGCTATGCTCCATAGGTGTGGTCCCGTCCTTTACCCTCCCTCTAGTAAACCTCCCCCCTCCCCTCCCCTGGAACATATTCTCCTGAGTAAACTGTCTCAAGAAGGGAGGAAAAAGTATCCAATGTACTCAGTACTTCTATGAAACCTACTGACATTTACTCACACTTTTTATGAAAGACAGAACACAACTATATGTTGATTTTATTCCGCCTCTGCCACCCCACCCTGAGATGACAAAATCAACCCTTTCTCTCCCTCTGCTCTCTCAGCCTACTCAACATGAAGATGATAGATCCACTTCTGCTTAATGAAAACTAAATATACTTCCTTTTTTCTAATGAAGGTGGCAGGTGGGGAAGCTCCTGGTGACCAAGTGGAGCAGGTGGAAGTTCCCCCAGAGCTGCCAGCCCTGGGTACTGGCAAGAAGGGGTGGGCTTGGCACAGGTCTAAGATACTGAAACTGAGGGACTAGGGGTGGGGCATAGGATGCACAGAGGTGCAAGAGGGGAGGTGACACCCTCTTGACTCCCAGGTGTGGCAAGATACGCAAGAGAAAAGCCCAGGAAACCATGCTGACTGACCTTCCGGAAAGCCCCACCTCACCATACTTTGCTCTAAGGGATTTCTTGAATTAACTGATTTGTTCCTCACCATACCCTGTGAGGAAAGACCCATTATCATCATCACTTTACAGACAAAAAAAAGTGGAGTGATGGCTGCTATGCTCCAGCATCCTTGTGATGGATGAGGAGTACTCAGCAGGTGGAATAAGTGAGGACGAGAGGTGAGACAGGAAGTTCCACACTTGGCCCTGAGCACTAAGAAGGAAATATCCGTGGCTGATTCTATGGAGCTGACTGTGCCCTCCAGCGGAGTCAGGAGATGAAACTAGATTCTATCATGGTGCTTGCCCCACTGAGCTCAAAGCAGAGGATGGCTTTGAGCAGAGGAACCCCACCCATCCCACCCAACCCACCCTGGACTAATGAAGCAGTGTTTCAGCAGATATGGGCAGATTACCATGAACTTTAAGAGGATCCCTCCCCATCATCTGCTCTTTCCTGGATTTTTAATGGATCATTAGTTCTCTGTGGTTTTTATCAGTCAGAGAGCTGAAATGAAAATGTCAATGAAGGGAAAACAGGATCCTCCAACAAGGGAAGGGACAAGGTCTCAGCAGCTTACAAGGAAAGTGGCGGGCTCACTGCTACCCAAACCTGCCTCATTCCCTCTGCTTCTGCTTCCACTTTAATGTGTAATTGATGGGTGCAATTAATAGAAACCAATCGAGCACTAAGCACACAGGGCTGTGTTTAGCAGCAGCTGTTTCCAATAATGATTAGTGTAGAAAAATAACAACACACACACAAAGTGCCTGGCCATTAGTACTGTGGGGAATGTGCTAACAAGACTGATGGCTTCACCAACACAAGTGCCAGTGAAGGGCTGGGGGAAAGGATCAGAGTGGCTCCTGGGGGAGCTGGTTTTCTTCTTGCTGTAGGATGAGCTGTTCCCGTGCTTTGGCCTTAGTTTTTCTTTGTTCACAAGACGGCCTTCTCAGGGAAGTTGTTCTGGGAGAAGAGGGGTCTTTTCAGCCCCTTGTTTGCATCTGGGCTCCAAGATTGGCATCTCCCCCCAGCCAACTTCCAGTTGCTCAGGCACTGCGGTGTTGTATTCCTTGAGGCCTCATGCTGAGTCACACCATTACTCCTGCACGAGATGTGTGGGTTCAGGTCCTCGCCACCCCACAGCCTCTGCCCTGGGATGTACATCTCTGTGTCTCCCAGCCCACAGTTTCCTCATAGATAACAGCTGCCCTTGCTAAAGGCTGTATCAAGGGTTACAAGGCTCCACATGGGTGAAGCATTTGTCAAAGCACCCAGCTGGAGCAAAGAGTGAGGTGTCATTGTTAGCCGTTTAGTCAGCTTCTCGTGACCACTCCCTGGGCCCCCACGAGCAAGGGGAGGCAGGACTGGGATACTTTCTTTCATCCCATGGTCACATTGGCTGGAGATAAAAAGCAGAATTTGGACTCAGACCTCATATTCACTGAAGACCTCGGATTTACACTTTTGATGTTGTTTCCAAATTTGCTAACAGGCCCAGTAGCAGTTGTGCAGAAAGGACTGCTCAGAGCCATCCTCATCACACCACCTTAAACTCTGACCCATCACAAGATCTGATTTCCCCTTGAAGTTAGTATTTTCAACAAGTCTTTCCATTGTTTTCACTTTAAAATTGTTCACTTGTTCTCATGATCAGTTAAAACAACATACTTTGAAACCCAATTTGGGCATTTCTTCACTTATTTGAAACTGAATATAAATGCAAAAAACAAGCACAAACATTATTTTGAATGGCTCGTCCTCTCTTTGTATTTAAGAAGCTGTTAGAACACAGATATAGTGAGGGACCAAAAGCAGAGAAACCTGTACAATCTTGAAATTTCAAGCTGATTGCTAGATTCTTTTGTGCATCTCCCTAAGGAGAACTTCTGTTGATTGAATTAGAATATTGGGGTGGAAGGAAGAAATGTGAAGAGGAAAGGACGTGGAAAGGGGAAAATAAGTGCCGCAAAAGCGGTTTAGGAAAGCTGCAGCTCCAGTCGCATCAGGGATGCAGTGTCCTCAGGTGTGCCCCCTGCCCCTGCGTTCCCACCTGCCGGCGCTAGAGGGCGCGGCCCCCACTCGCGGGGATGGTTTACATTCTTCGGAAAGGCCGGCAGGGGACGCTCTAAGTATGGCCAGACGAGAGCGGCACTCGCTAACCTGCCCAGGTGGAGCAACTCGGCTGCTACCTGGGGTTATGGTGAGCGTGGCCAGAGGGAGGTTTTACCTGTGCATTGGTGGAAGAGATCTCAAGATCTCACCTTTTACAAATCCAGAGGGCGTCTTTTATTTTTTTAAGGGAAGTTAGGAGAATGTGTTGCAAATGGTCCAGTGATCTGCAAAATCATCTGTCACCAGGACTTATAATTAGGTATGTCTGGAATTTGAATCTCAGTTCTGCCCTTCACTGCACCACCTTGGACAAGGAAATCCACCTCTCTGAAACTCAGTTCTCTCCGCCCTTAAAATAGGAATAGTGAGCATACCTTCATCGTAGGGTTGAGGCAAGGAATACCAGTAAATATCACCTTGCAGCTGTGCAGAAATCTCCCACTATGATTCCCACATTGTCTTCTTGGAGTGAGGCTTTGTCAGAATAGGTAGTGGACACACTTGTGTATCTCTTATTTCATATTCCAAAGCAGAGGTGTCCACTCTGAGGCTTGTTTGTTGCATGCATGCTGACTTTGGGAAGACTTTTTCTGTTTATCTGTGGTGTTGGATTTAACAAAAAAGTATGCATGAATCTTTTTTTTTTTTTTTTTTTTTTTTTTTTGCTAATTGGTTGTCCTTAGTGTTTGTATATTTATTGTGTGGCCCAAGACAACCCTTATTCTTCCAAGGTGCAGCAAAGAAAAAAATTTGGACATCCCAGTCTAAAGTTTGTTCTTGAGTTTCATAAGAACCCCATATAACCCTATGAAATAAAGAGTGGTGGGATCATTGGATCCACTTGACAGATAAGGTGTCCCCAAATTAACTGACTCACCTGAGACCACTTAGCATGTTAGCGATGGCACAAAGGTAGAACACAGCTCTTGAGTCCCCAAATTTGATACTCACTGCAATGCCTCCCGTCACTCAGAAGATGTGAGATGAACTGAGAAATTGCAGCCCTCCAGGCTCACTGCGTTTTCATCATTGATTCAGAGTCATTATTTAGCCCAGCTGCTTTCATGATGAAGATGAATTGGGCAGGTGTGTAGTACCCAGGGCAGAGAGGGACACAAGCCTTACATTTCTTCAGAGAACCCATACTTACAATCACCAAGTAGCTCTCTTTGCTTCTTATAGGCAAAAATCTTTCCTTATGAAGGCTGTGACATGGACCAAAGTCCTGTCTGCCAGGGTGTTACTGCCTGTGACCTCTCAGTGCCCTGAGAATGACTTCCAATGAATTTGTGCTGTTGCTTGGGTAGACTTTGAGAATGGAATCATTAATCACAAGTAAACTTGATGCTGACAGGTTTGGCCACTTTCCTAAACAGCTAGAAGGTCTGACCAACAGCCTTTCTGTAACCAGTTCAGTCTGGTTTCCTAAACATAAATAGACTTGTTAGCATTCAGTTACAGAAGCAGAAGCAGAAATTCCTGATAAATTTCTATGAAAGCCTAGCCTCTATCTGAGCAGGTTTGTAATCTGTTTCAAAATAGGAGGGAGATTGCGAGTTCATTTTGTTGAGGTTAGATGAAGCCAAATGAAAAAGAGAGGGAAAAAAAAGAAGGAATTATTACCACAACCCACAACCTAGCACTATGTGTAGGCCTTATATGACATTTTAAAATGACTTAACAAAATTTTTTTAATTTTGTTCATGTAAGCCTTATGTGACTTTTTCTCTTCCTCCAAGTGAAGTAAAGGAAGTAGGAAGGACTCCCAAAGTGAGGAAAAGGAAAGAGTATAGGTATCCATTCATTCATTCATCACAGAATCATTTAACCATAAATCTTTCAAGCACTTGCAAGGTGCCTGACATCATCTTCCAGTTCAAGAACTAAAGTGAAGTCCCTGGGCCCTTTAAAGTTACAGAAGGGGTGAGGGAAGAAATCAGATGACATGCACAGAATGAAGCAATTTTGGTTGTGACAAGTATTGTGAAGTGTATAGAGCAAAGGGCCGGGATGGGAAGGGCCTGGGGCAGGGCCACTTTGATTTAGGAGGTCAAAGTAGGCCTCTCTGAGAAGGAGGGATTTGAAGTGAAACTTGATGGCTGACAAGTTATCAACAAAAGATAATCAGGGTAAGTGTGACTCAGGGAAGGGAAATGGTCAGTGCCAAGTCTCTGGGGTAACAGCACCCTTGGTTCTTGGTGGACCAGCAAGGCTTGAGAGATGACCAGGAAGAGACTGGGCAGGACAGCGTTACTAGCACTTCCTAAGGGCGAAGCCCTGGGCTGTGCAGATGCCAAAGAGAAAAGGGCATAGCTCTGGCCTTCAAGAACTTTATGATCTAGTCAGGAGAAAATATAGTATTAGACTAAAGGAATTCCCTCGTTCTTCCCCAACTTAGCTTCCGGGTTATTAACTGCCTCACTTCTGAAAAGAACTTATGATTCATTGTCTCCCTTTGTGACCTCATGCCCCAGGCTCCAGTGATCAAACCAGATGTGGTCACCTGACCTCAGAAATCTGGCCAATCAGAGTTCTCTTTTTGAGTTATGAATGAGAGTGGGTCTGGAATCAGGAGCTGAGAATAGTCAGGGTCTTGGTTAGCAGGTGGGTGTGTGGCTACTGCAGTGGGCAGATGAGGCAGGTGCTCCTTTGTCCCCAGGTATAGAAGGAGAAGGACTCAGGGCTGGAACCTGGATCTGGACCTGCTTCTGAGTCACAGGAAGTGGACGTAATCACAGTTCAGCTGAGAGGGACTCAAAGGAGCCCCTGTTTTCATCTTTCTTAATTATTTAGTTAAATTTCATCTTTAATTATTTCTGAAATATCATGGGTTCCAATTATGTCCTGCCATGATGATGTCACAGAAAGCCCACAGGAGCAATTTTTGTTACACGGAAGAGCTCCTATTCCCTAAACAAAAAATATGAGCCCCTCGATTATATTTCTAATTATAAGGAAAGCTGTTCATTTCTTACTGTTTTTGTTGAGTCTAAAATTAAACCTCAACATTTCTCCTCCCATTAACAGCCACCACTATAATAGATTTAAAAGTACATGAGATTCCCTGCCTTGAGTTGAGTAGCAAAGTGGCATGAAATAGCTACAGAAATCCTGTGCTTTTATACGCGTATTAGGGGAGAAGGTTAGAAAGACTTCAGTTGAAATGATGTGCCAGAATTAAAATGCCTGCATCACCCTGAGATTAGTCTTATTGTCCTTGCATAGAAAAGCCTACACCACAGAGTGGAGAGATGAATTGAGGCTGAGAGAGAGTGACATTCCAATTACCATTATTGATTTCTCTCTTTCTAGAAGTACGGAAGGATTTAGTGTACATACCTTTGTTTATTATTTCTCAAGTCAGGGCAGCTGAGAAAAGGAACAAAATATGACATTTTGAATATTATCTCCACTCCGTAAGAGAAACTTAGATCTCATAATAGTTTTGTATAAAGCACAAGAGGATTACTATACCCCCAGCTCACCTCTTCATAACATATGCTATCCTTTTGAGAAAAATACTTGATTTAAGAAAGATTTTTCAGAATGAATAATAATTTAAAAAGCTGAGAAATTCAACCATTAGCCTCAACTGTAGGCAGCAAAGTTCTTGATATCCAAAGGCAAGATTTGATCCTTACTATTTTCAAAAGACTTTGTAAAAACATGTTAGGAAATAATGGCTTGAGATAAGGTTATTTCAGGATCAATAATATATCTTGAGCACTTGAGGCAGCTTCTTTCCCTCCTTGTCAGAGAATGTTCATATCACCAGAGACAGAAACTCCTGCCCCAGCCTCGCCAAAGCAGTCTCTGTTTCCCCGGAGCTGTTTCATAGAATATGTGAGCAGATCAGTGATGGGAGACACATAGCCTTACTGCAGGAGATGAATTTAGATGCTAACAGCCATAGAATTTTTTAAAAATCATAGGCTAATTTCACATTAATTCTCATTTAGTTCCTCTCTTGGAGTTCATACCTTTTAACTTTGTTTAATACTTACGTATCTCCTTTCATAACAGAAGCAGACTTCTGGCATAGAGTTTTGTTGCTTTTTTAATTTCACACTAGTTTATTTAGGAGTTCCATTTTCACTCCTCTGGCATAGAGTTTTGATGGGGAACTGAATCTAGCTAGAATATTAAAACATTATGTTGTTTTAACATGGTTTTTATTGCTCCTTGTTTGTGGCAAGTAGTACTGACTTTCTACTTGAAATAATGAAGGAATGTGTCCTGTGCAATCTCTGAAAGAAAGCCCATGTCAATTTAAATATGTTGGGGTATGTGTGTGTGTGAGTGTGCATTGCATGTGTGCACATGTATGTGTGTTCACATTAGCATGTGCTTTCAGACATGGCCAAATGTCTTTACCACAATGTAAGAAAAACAAACAGAAAAAGGATGAGAGGGGGGTATGGACAGCACAGTAGCTGCAATGAAATGTTTTGGCCCCAAAGAGACATTTTTCACTTCCACTCTCATTTTGTCTGTCCACTTTATTGCATGGAGATCTGATTCCTGGTGAACATCAGTAAAACCTCCTACAGACACAGAAAACTAGCAAACATGCTGCAGTCACACCATTATTCTCCAGTGGATCCAGACCCCAGCCTGACACTCTGCCCTCTCTGGCTTTGAGACTGGAGGGACTTCTCTTTTGGGAGCAAATTCATGACCAAGTTTTTTTTGTTTGTTTTTCAATGCACATGGGGTCACATACCATCTTCTCTGTAAAGGGGTTTTCTCCCTTTCTCCATACCCCTCCTCTGGGTGAGATTATTTGGTGTCTACTCTTGTCTCTTCTGGTTCTTCATGCTAGAGACAGTATCTTGTCATCCTTTGTGAGGAAGATACTAAGCAGATGCTCAACGAATATCTGTTAGATACATGAATGAATCCATGAATAAACAGATAAAGCTCCCTTACTGGAGCTTGGCAAAGTGCATTCTGCTGTTTAAAGTGGATGTATCCATCAGATTCCTAAAAGGAAAATAGAACCTATCACTAGGAGGGCAGTAGAGGGGCTCTCACTTAAAGAACTAGCTATAAAGTTGTTGAACAAGCTGAGCGCAGGGGAACATGAGTCACTTAGACACGAACAACCACAAATTCTCTATACTCCCTCTTAGACAGTAGGAAAAAAGGCAGAGAATGGTGGCAGTAGAACCCAGAATTTGGGGCCACCAGAATGGAGGAAGAACCCTGGAGGAGGGGCCTCGCTTTTGGACCTTATGCCAAGGTGAGAATTGTCAGAGTAGCCTGGATATTCAAGAATGGGTTTTGTGGTGGGAGAGAGAGCAATAGGGAGATTAGTCACTATCAACAAACATGGCCCTCAGCAAGGAGAGACAGGATGAAACTCTGCCTTCTCTCCTGTGTGCCAATCTCCTGTGTCCTCACTGACCAAACCTACCAGAAATCTGTAAGCAACAGGGCTTAGAAACATCGCTGCAGGTGAGCCCCGGGGACACAGAGCAGGGTAGAGGGAGAGCCTGCGTCTGACAGTAAACAGCACAACACCACTGGGGACAGCTCAGCTGGGCACTGCTCTGTTGCTTAGGTAGTATGAAAAATGCTAAGAAAGCCACAAGTTTTGAACACCATCATCTTCCATTTTTCCCTGTCCTGTGTATGTCCTGTTCCCTAGAGTCAGAATTGCATGCACCCTTTGTTCACTGAGACAGTTCACAATCCCCCCTCCCCTTGTTTTATAATGCTGCCTTCTATGGCTAAGTTGATCAGAAATGGTTGGATTTAGTTCAAAGCAGGTTAGAGCAGAGAGCTAAGTCTGAGGGTTTCACGACCAAACCACAGCTCAGCTCACATATCCCCTGGTCTCTGGCGGGATCCCGGGCACGTCTGACCACTCACTAGAGTGCTTCAAACTTCCTCCACTGCAGTCTCCATGTCCACAGGAGCTGACTTCCCTCCTTGGGCTCACAGAACTATCAGTTTGCACCAAATGAGGGCCCCTCTGCCATTTTGAACTTGTGTTTTGAGGATGGAGAGTTATGAGATGTGTCATAGGAAAGTGCTTTCCTGTAGTTTTCCCCTGGTAAGAGGAGGTCACAAGTGTTTTGGTTTTATAAGGAACCAGAGTCTCCAGTGTCTCCAGATGAATGAGATAATTTGGCAAGAAGGAAGCAGCCAGCTCACAATGGGGTTAGCAGGCCTACAGGAGGAAGCTTGACAGCACTCCCTTCCTTTCCCTTTAAAAGATCACAAGGATTTCCATTATATTTCCTCAGGAAAGTACTCTTTATTTTATCTTTCAAGATGCCCCAGTATCTCTTTCTTTTCTTAGTTGCAATTTCTGAACAAAACATTAAACAGCAGGAACTGAGAAACCCACACAGCACAGCCCTGGCAGGCACATTGGTGGGGCCGAGAGGAGCTGATGTAAAGGGGCAGGTTAATGGGCTGCCCTGAGTGAAGGGAAAGGTGTGCCTGATGCATGGCTGGAACCCACTCAGTGTGCTACTGCTAACTTGCAGTTCCCAATCCTGATTGCCACTCTTTCTTCCAAAGACATAGAAAATGTCCTTTAGACTAATTAGCGGTGTATGTTTCCTCTTCATCACTGTCTTAGGCAAAATCCTAATTTTAATTTGATCTAACGTTACTCAATCACGTCAAAGGTTGAATTGGGCCCATCACATTTGCTTGAATGTGGGGAGGTGGGTGTGAGATGCCTTCCCAGATGGCTCCTTTAATCATGATCTTGGATGTGGGAAGAACCATTAACAGAACCATTTATAATTCTCAGCAAATGACAAAATGGCCTTCAGGACAAAGTGTGAATTCACTAGCTGTCTTTCCAACTCTAAAGGGTAAGTGACTGAAATCCTGACTGCAGTTAGTTATAAATTAATTTTGAGACTTTGGACAAGTCCCAAATTCTGCCAACTGGAGAGACCAACTTGTTCCAATCTGTCAATATCCAGACAAGAAACTGGGACATTTGAAATACACACAGACTCAGAGTTTAGGGCATTTCATTTCCAGGGACTCTGTCTCCACTTCAGCTGTTGTTCATGTTAATTGACAGAGGTGGAAAATTGTTCTTCTGGACCAAGAGTTATAGTTCTGAGGCTGAAATATCTCCATTACATACCATCACTTATTTTTGTAATATAATATGAGTTTGAAGTGAATTTCTAGCTGTGAGTAGCAGAATCCTCCAACCCTGTAAGGAAGACAGCACAGGATCATCTACTGAGTACTCCCTGATGTATCTCTTCATTTCACCAGTTGCCCCAGAGCAGCAGACCAAATATTACAGGATTCTGGTAAGATCTGTAACTAATCCAGTAAATGAGAGGCTTTTCTTATCTTTTGGAAGTTCTCACAAAGGATATATCCCTTTCTTGCTATGTTTTCTCCATCATTATCTATACCATTAATCTTTTAAAGTAAAAACCTTTAAGAACCTGAAATGTGTTAGGATCTATTCCCCATTGACAACATAGAAATTGCTGTCTCTAGTGAAATTTCTTCTGTCAGTTTAATCTGAACATAAATACAGATATTTTGTACAGAAGTCACGAAAGTGAAGCTAAAAAACCTTTAAAGCGAACTTGAAGCCATGCCCAAGACTTGTATTTACTTGTCGTCATTTTTTTTAAGTACTTGAAGACATGCCCTCATCTTCTTGCTGCGTTTCATTTTGAAAGAAGTGAGGAAACCGTCGCACTTCATTGCAGTCTAATCCAGAAATAAGATACCGAAGTTCAGGACATTTGTTCTTGAAACAAAATAATTAAAACATGCAGCCCAGACTCTCTTAACACGACCAGTTTGCTGAGGTCATTATTCAAACTGCAGGGGAAATTGACACCTTCATAGAAAGAGAAAATTTTAAATAACATGGCAAACTCATAATTCCATCATTTCTAATCCGTGAACAAGTTACTAAATACCTTGTCCCTCTTATCATCTTAGTGAGGCATTCCCAAGACTAGGGAGAAATGGACGCCACTAAAATCTATATCACATTTTCTGGGGGTCTACATAGAATGAAAACATAAAATGAAAGACTAAGCATGATCTAAGCAGATATGAAGAACTTATCATTGTATTACTGTGTCTGTGTTCAGCTACAAGTAAGCAAAACCTCAGTAACCAGTCGTTAAAGCATAAAGATGCTTTGTATTTATTCAATAAGAAGTCTGGAGTTGAACTCAATATTGGTGCAGAAGCTAAGAGATATCATCAAGGTCCCAGAATTTTCCATCTTTCGGGTCCTCCATTTTCATTTACTTAGAAGTTATGCACCTCATGGTCACAGGATGGCTGTCACAGCTCTGCGTGTCCAATCCTCATAGGAATGTCCTAAACAGGTTGAATAATGAGGGCAAAGAAGGACTCCTTATATTGCATTTACCTTTCTCAGGAAATAAAACAAAATTTCCTAGAATCCCCTTAGATCTCTTTGTGACTCATGGTCAGATATGGGATCCATGTCCGTTCGCTTAACCATGGCTGGGCCGGGGACATGATTGCTTTCCACCCATCATGACAAATCCTCTGGGGCCGATTCTGCACTCCCGTGGTCATCCGGTACTGTCAGAGACAAAGTGGGGGTTGTGTACTTCTAGAGTTTCACGTGATGTGCTGCAGGATTTTTAGTGTGTCACAACTAAAGCTTAAAGGAGATTTAATAGCACAGTAACAAAGCAGTTTCTTTCTGAAACTCATTGGTCATTTCTAATGACATCAAATAGAATTTCCATTTGCTGCTGCTCTGCCTCTATCCACCTGACAGTCATTAATCTTTTTTGCCTAAGAAGGGGCATGATGCAGACACAAAGCCTGGAGCGGACATCAGCCTTTAAGGACAACGATTTGCTTTTGTTGTATTTATTTCGATAACTTTTATGTATTCACAATAATAAAACAAAATGCTTTTTTTTTTTTCATTTGTAGTGTTAATGCCATATCTTTTTGAAATACATTTGATTTAAGTTTGCTTAAAAATATTAACCAGGCTAAATTCCCACCAACCCAGGAATGGATTAACAGGCCGTGGCATATGTATACCATGGAATACTATTCAGCCATTAAAAAAAAGATGGACATTTTACATCTTCTGTATTAACCTGGATGGAGCTGGCACACATTCTTCTTAGGAAAGCATCACAAGAATGGAGAAGCAAGAATACAATGTATTCAATTCTAACACGAAGGCAGCAGATGAGCTAATACAAGGGGGGTGGGTGGGGGAATGAGCAAGTGGGGAGAGGGGGGAAGGGAGGGGGATGTGGGGTCACGGTGTGTGGCACACCTCTTGGGGTGGGACACAATTATAAGAGGGACTTTATCTAACAAATGCAATCAGTGCAACCTAATTCTTTATACCCTTAATGAGTCCCAAACAATAAAAACAAATATTAAATAAATTGCATTATAAATATTATGGCAGATATATTAACTATAATCTCAATATTGAATCAAATGTGGAAAATTAAGAGATTGTTTGTGAAACAAGAGAGGGAACATCGCGAGCTTCCAAAATGACTTTGGCAAAATCAGTAGTTATGATAAATCTTCTCATTAAATATTTATTATTTCATCATTCTTATGATGCCATGCTGGTCATGGAACATGATTGATTGGTGCCACATTACTTTGTTTCTAAACATTAACTGAGGTGTTAGAATTAGCATCTCAATATTATGACTTTTTAGCTTCAACTTGGTATTAAAATGACAGAGAAATGGATGGGCTTTCGAGTGTGTGTGTGTGCTGTGTTATGTGTGTTTTGTATTTACTCAGCCTCCACTTTGCTAAAGTTACAATATTCCAAACTCTCTAAAACATTTTGCTTTGGCTGAAATATTTTATGACTTCAGTAGCATAAAAATATTGATTCTATTCACTATATACACATGTACGTATAACAGCATTTTCCAAACCTTGGGAACACTGGACTGTGTGTGTGCCTTGCGATTTTAGGTGGTCCTCAGACAGGACATTAGAACACAGAGTCACAGAGTGAGGAATGTTATTTCCTTTTCAATTCTCTTTCAATGGTTCCCATTACCACAAGGAGAAATTCTCATTTTGAGGACAGCAATCTTCCACATCTCTAACACTCATTAAATCTCCTTTTAGCCTTAAAGCCCTATTCTCAAGTCCAGTACCACTGACAGAAATGAAAATCTAACTGCAAGTAGCAATGTGTGTGTGTGTGTGTTTGCGCACACATGTGGGCACGCAGCACACGCAGTTGGTTTCACTGGAGTTTAACACACTGAGTCCATTCCAGACAGCAGAGAATCTTTTCTGTCCTTGAAATCCTCCTGAGTGCTGCACTATGGATGCGGGGGTGTCTTTAATATGAAAATGGCAGCAAAATTTAAACTTTTTCCTAAGGCAAGACATGGGGCTCATTCCTATGTCAGGATAGGCTGGTGCACATGTCTGAGTGAGATTAGTGTCCTCAAAGGACACTTTGGAGCATTCCTTGTCTCTTTTGTCAGGCCTAATTACAAGGACAGGATGACAATGTGTGAAGCAGAAAGTGGTCCCACATCTACCTACTGGATCTGCCTTGATCCTGGACTTTCAGCCTCTGCACCTGAGAAATAAATTTCTTCTGTTTAGCAGCTATTCAGTTTCTGATATTTTGTTATTGCAGCCTGAAATGGCTCAACATTATTCTTGAGATTTTATGTAAAAGAAGAAGAAGAAGTCCTTCTGGAAGAGTTGAGGGGTACTTCATAAGGCAGAGTATGACCAAACACAGATTATAATAATTCAGAGACATGTAGATTCGTTTTGATGGTTTCTCATTGTCTTTTTTTCAGAGAAAACTCCATCGAGAACTCAAAATTCAGCTAAATTTTTTAATGTTGACTAATTAAGGAAAATAGCCCATGTTAATTAAAGTTTGAATTACTAAATTTTGAAAAGAAATATGAATTTAGCTGTTGAATATAATAGGTACAGTAATTCAAACAATGTTGACCAACACTGAAAAAGAATCCTTTTAATGATTAGATAATAATGATAATCTTCATTATCCTTTGGGCCAATATGAATGAGACTCTATTTTTTTTTTCATGATTAACAAATAAAATTTATTGAATTTTATTATTGAAAGTTGAAACTTAACATGTACGAACAAAAACAAAAGAATATACTCTTTTCATGGAAAAAAAAAAAAGAAAGAGCTACACTTATTTTAAAGTAGATAACACCGTTTTTTAAAATAGAGACTTGGCTTCCATTATTTTTTTCCTAAGCCACAAGTCACCTCATCCCTTTTCTTAGATAAGCAGCTTCATCAGTCTTCCCCAATAGTAGTGAGTTTTTTATGTGCCAGAGGGATGAACATCCTTTGTAATCTACTTCTGGACAAGGATTTTGTATTTGGGCAAATATAAGATGCAATTCCAGGCTTTTCAATTGAGCCTTTATTCATAAGCATGATTCTACTTTTCCAGAAAGTCGTAGCCTTCAGAATGTGCTACATGATTCCTGACTTCATGCAAGTATTTGCAACAAGAATCTGCTATTCAGGAATGAAGAGAAAACAAAAGGAAAAGTTAGGGTCATTCATTGTACTATCTTTCTTAAATATTTTTCAGTTTAGACTAGTTTTGATATGAGCTAATATAGACTCCATTTTTATGTTTATTTTCCTTTAAGACCTTGTAACATTCTTACTCTTTACTTTTGTTTACACTGTTAATTGGGACTTATTTATCAATTGTTTTGTTAATGAACTTGTAATGTGACCCTCTCAACTAACCTGGATTTAATATCAGACATACCTGTGTTGATAGGCTGAGGCAGCTGGAGAAAAATTGGTGATTTTCAAAGAAACTTGGCCAACTTCCAGGCTGCCTTCTTAGAGCACTGACTGTGCCCCACACTTGAGCTGAGACTTTTGCCTAAACCCACGCAGGGTACCTCCTAAATAGGAGAGGCTGCATAGGAAGCCCTCTGGCTGCGGAAGGCATTTCTGGATGGGCTCACCCCATGGGCCTACCCCTCCAGACAGCAACCCTTTCTCAGTTCAGCCAGCCCCAGCTTCACCCAGCAGAGTGAGGAGCTGACAAACTCTAGAGACAGGTGCTGGGAGCCTGGGAAGCAGATGTAAGGGGTGGGAGACGGCAGAGTCCCCAGGAGCCCAAACCCCGCCTGATGCCCCTCAGATGCTACTTCCAGGGTTCAAGTCCAGTGTCTCCTATGTTCTGTATTTTTAATAGGAGATCAAAATTTGGAATTTTCATTTGATTAAATGAAAGCTTCTAATTTTGTTAAACCATTTTTGTTAAAACTATTCTGTACAATGTGAACACAGCAGGTCAGGGTGTTGGAGTCGTATCCGAGGCCCTCTGGGCTTACGGTCTGTGCATCCTTGTCCTTCTGACCAACACCTCATCAAGGCCCTTCTAGAGACCATCCTCTCATCCCCTCATTACTTTACTAGTCCCCAGCCTCCTCCCCAGACCCATCATCCCTGCAGACGCTTCCAGAAGGAAAAAGGGGTAGAGAATCGATTCACAAAGAAGATGATGAGTGATAACAACTTAATCACTGACCATTCACTGGAGAAACCAGGATGTGGAGGGCTTTACTGGGCAACCCTGCTCTTCAGTGGCTACCCTCAGCTCCCTTTCTCCTGAGCTTTTGTGGACACAGCCCACACCCCACCAGGATAGGTGCGGGATACATTGTCAATTTCCCAGGCTCTTTCTACATGACCCATGACCTAATGCTGGTCAAACGTACCTGAAAAGACATTGATGGGACTTTTTATAAAGTTTTCCCTTTTGAAAAAAAATGGGCAGAGGAGAGGTATGTGGGCATGCACACACACCCCACACACTCACTTGTCATGTTGCTGCCTTTGGATGTGAATAGATGGGGATGTGATGTTTAGAGTTCTGGCAGCCACATTGTGACCACGAGAAGAGAAGATTGAGCCAGACAACATGCTGCTGGGGAGGATTCAGCAGTAGAAGAAAAAGTGCCTGTGTCCTTTGACACCTGGGAGAGCTTCCAGGTCAATCTTGATACTCCACGGTTTTGGGCTTTTTGATGTATTTGATCATAACTCCTCTCATTTAAAGTCTTCTGTTATGTATTCTGTTACTGGGCACTAATACAAGGCAGCACTGAGACTCTAATTGTGCAACTCACAGACCCGTGATAAACCAGTGAAGGAGTAATTTTCAGGTTATAGGTAACCTTTCCAGAGAACCTAAAATTTTATTAAATTAGGTTTAGCCTAAAGCTGCCATCTGATATATTTTAACTTTAACCTGCAGGTTCTTTATGCATAGAATAAACTATAACCTAACTGGTTGTGTCAATAGCCTATAACTTACTCTTATGCTAATCACTGAGCTTTGGCCAATCAAAGGCAGCCAACTGACTGTTTAAACTGTTTTCAAATACAGCAAACTTGCAGCCATAGCTGATTTGGCTACTTCTACACCTCACTTCCGTTTTTCAGATGACATATTGCTTTTCTCTCCATAAATTTTGTTCAACCACATAGCTAAGCAGAGTCTTTCTGAACCCACCCATGGTTCAGGAGCTGCCCAATTTGCAAATCATTCTTTGTTCAATTAAACTCTGCTAAATTTAATTTGTCTAAGGTTTTGCTATTAACAATTTAAAAATGGAGATCACTACCTATGTTGAGTAGGACTGTAATTGTGTAATTGTGACTTTAGCGTAATTGTCTCCATGAGATTCTTCTGCGTGTTGGTGTGTGTTCTTGTGACCCAAACCCAGGTACACGGGCAAATACCTTTGATGCTTTCATTCAGGTGAGAGTTCTTTATGGGGTAGAAAGTCTCAGTGAGAAAAGATTGACAAATACAGCAAAAACTATGGGTGTGAGGAAAGAAAAGGGCATGGGAGTCATTTGACTTCTTCCCATCCCATGTGAGAGGCACCATCACTCTACACCTCTATCTGCTGAGAGTTCATAAGGAAAGTACACACGAGAAACTTCCTTTGTCCCTGGCAAATGAACGCGAAAAAGTTCCAAGACCCTTTGGCCAACTGTGAATACAAATAGTTGCTTTCCTGTTTAGAAATACTCATCCTTTCTCAGAGTGACATCCAGCACCTCTAAACATTTAGTGAATTACAACTCCTTTCCCTGAGATGGGTCTCTTCCTGCACCCAAGGTGGACTAACACGCCCATCAGAATGTGCCATCCGTCACGGCCCCTCTATCTGATAAAAGTAGAGACTGAATTAAAAAATTACTGCATGACAATGAGAGGAGAGTTTTGGGGGAGATTAAATGGGCCAGATTTTAGATGCCCTATAGTGTTGACAGCATTGAGTGCTGCCAAAGTAGTTGAAAATTATGCATGGCCAAACTCAGGCCATTTTTCTCAGGAGAACGGCTGATAATGACCCCCACAGTGATCCAGATGTGTGGGTTCCTTCCAGGAAGCGGAAGCTAAAAATAACGCTCCCACTTCCTCTGAGTGAGGAACGGCAGGTCACTGCCACCAGCCATAGCTCCTCCATAGTTATCTTGGAGCAGCTCAGCAATAAAATAAATATGGTGTGCTCATCATTCAAATGAAATTTTAATTAATTCAGAACTTGTTCTCAAACATTCCAAGACAGCTCATGGTAATGAGCTCTCAGGGCTCTTCCTCTCACGCTAAATGGACCGCATCTAACAGCACTGACGGGATGAAAATTCATGAGTGCTGGACTTCAACTTGACTCTGAGGTTTCAGGACCTGCTGAAACCTCTCAATTCCCCTCTCCCAACCCCAGGGCTTCTTCCCCTCTTTCCTTGTTAGGGGTGAAATTGATGGCTTTTGTGTAATCCTTCAGAGCTGCCATGGGAAGAATCTCAACTCCAGGGAGTTTGAGGTTTTCTTTAACTTGCATACTTGAAAAGAACCACATCCCTCAGTCCAGTAAAAGTGGTTCATGAATGTCAGAGCCAGGGATGCCAAAATATTCATTATCCTTAACCTCATGGCATCATAGCTCTGTTCTCTAGAACCAAAGCTATCGAGAAACTATTCCTCCCCCCACCCACGGGGGTATAAAGTGAATATCAGGGTGTAGGAAATACAAGGGAAAGAAAAACATTTTTAAAACACCAAGGAGATATGAAAAGCAAAGCCAGAATTTAAGAATCTCTTCCGGACAATAGCATTTACAGTAATTAATTGATAATTAGTTAAATGAGTAATAAATTTTTGTTGCAATTCCAAAGCAATTACAAATTGTTGCAGTTCCAAATAAAAATTAGGCTTACAGATAACAACCAATGCAAGGAGTAGCAGGTGAGGGTGCACAAGCCATCTTATTCTGGTACAAAATTCCTGAAAGTCAAAGGACATGAAATTTAAACCTGGCCTTGCAGTCATTTATAAAGATGTATTTGTCAAGGTTAAAAAAAAAAAGAAGAAGAACATTTATTCACCAGCTGGTCACTTTTATTTATAACTTTAAAATACTGAGACATACAGTGCATAGGCTTCTTGATAAATCTTATATTTTTGCTCTGTTAATGGCTTCATGAGCATTAATCTTGCTGGCCTGGATCCCAATTTTTATAAAGTAGTTGGAAAAATGAAGGTGTATATGAGACAACGGGAGAAATTTGAACACCTTGTTGAAGTTATTGTTCAGTTACTATGTATTCATGATAGTGTCAGGATGTTTTAAAAATGTGCCATTATCTTTTAGGGATATACTTAAGCATTCACATGTGAAATTATATAATCCCTAGGACTTGGTTCAATGTAATCTAGAGAGAGGTTTTACGGAGGGTAGGAATATGGTTGAAAAAAAGCTGACCACACATAATCATGTAAAAAGCTAGTTTATGGGTATGCAAAATAATGATATTATTCTCTCTACTTCCATACATGTTTGAAATTTCCCATAATAAAAAAATGAGAAGAAATATATTAATTGAAGAAGAAAATGCATCTGAGAGCTAGAGACAGCATAGGGATCATGGGCTGCATCCCCGATTCAGGATAATTCTCTCCTTTTATAGACAATGAAACCAAAGCTGGGAGAGGCACATGCCCTGACCCAGCACATGCCAAGCTGGCAGCAACTCTCAGACCAAGAACTTGACGGTTTCCTCCCTCCCATGTGGATGGCAGGTGGTCATTAGGGAGCCCAGAGTGATGGAAAGCATGTCTCGATGGTCATTGTCGACCCTAGAACCTGCCAAAGAAAATGCTCATAATTGTTATTCTGGTTATTTACCGACAGACAACACAGTAAAAAATATTAATAATGGAATTGCTATTGTGTTCATTATTAAATGCTTCATTAATGAAAAACAGTGTTCCTGAATGGTCCAGTGGGATAAAACACAAGGTATCCAACTTGGCTCACAAAATATGAAGGCAGTGGAATTTGAGTGAAATGTAAAGAAATATGTTTGTTTGTTTTTTTCTTCCCATAGCACAGCTACATTTTTTAAAACCCACTGGAGGTGAAAAATGTTCCCAAATCCTAATGTCAGGCGAAAGCACCTGCCCCCAGCACATATGGCCTCTGCTAAGTGTAGGGTAGCGGCTGGCCCTTGGCCAAGGACCTCAGTCCCTCTTCACAGGGCCCTGTCCTCTGCATTCAAGGGAGGAGTTTTAAGCTCTTTTCATTATTAACAGCTGGGGTTCTGAAAAGAAAATTCACATAAACAGAAAGAGAAAGGAGCCACCCTGGGAACAGACTGAGATTTTAACAACCTAGGGATAAACCGCTGATTCCTTATGCTCCAATTTCTGCTTCTGCTGCCACATTAAACTATGATTTGTTAGTGGAACTAATAGAAACCACTCCAACCTCGCTATGCAAGCAGGGTTCAGCCACAGATGTTGTCCACATTAATTATATTTAAGTCCTGAGAGCATGAGGAAAGCCCTGTTCATCAGTTCTGTGTTCTGAGTGCTAACAAGTATGCAGTTTTTGTCAATGAAATTGACAGCTATGAGGACAGGGAGCTAAGAGTCTCTGTACATCAATTTCTTACATCGAAAAATAGAGAAAATATAATACTTTGCAGTTTTAGGTTGTTCCACAAAACGTAGTTGCCTTGGGAAAATTGGTCTGGGCGAGGGAGGAGCAGTTTCCACAGTCATCAGACTTGCTATACATTGCCCCAGGTTGTTCTCTGCTAAGGTTCCACAATATTTTCTGGGGGAAAAAAAATTTAAAAAAAAAAACAAAAAAAACAGTGAGTAAATTCAGACTTTGTGGACAATTTGGTTTCTGTTCTCATCTCTGTGGTTATAAAGTATTAGTTGCCATGAACACATATGAGTGGCTAAGATTCAACAATATTTTATTTACAGAAAACAAGAAGCAAGATTTGGCCATAGGCTCTGAATTACCAACCCCCATTCTGAATAATTACTTTTCAATTTGGGGCTCTAAAAATGGTGATCTGGACTTGGCCACCACGAAGGTGCTCAGAAGCTGTGTGCCCAGTGTGTGTCCCTTTCAGGTGCCTTGTATTTTTTTTTTTTTTTTTTTCCTATCACCCCATATATCAGAAGTCATACGGCCAAATGCTTAGACTTGCTTTGGAATCCTGACACCCATATGCCTTTGCAATGAGTCATGCTAGTGAACCTGTCTCTGAACACTTATGTGTAATAGAGTCAGTAAAATTACTTATCAAAGGAGTATTGCAAAGATGACCCAAGTGTCACATGGGGCTGAGTGTCCAGCACATGGCACATGTATGGACCCCAAATATTTTCCTATAATATTGCCCTTATCACCATCCTGTTTCCTTCTGTCCGTAACACAGTTGTTCTAAAACTCTCCCTTACAAACAGAAAACAGACCCCGAAAACTCCCACTGCTCTGTCATTTCGGGCCAGGCATGCGCAAAATGTGGGCTTAGGTCATACCCTCATGAAGGCCTAAATTTAGTTTTTAATATTTTTAAAAAATTTTCTTTAAGCTACTTTGAACATCTACAAATTATCATGCTGAAAAGACTTATCTCACTAGTTAAGAATTCTAGCCACAGTTTTCACACTATATTGCTTTGTGGGAGACAATTTCTTACTTTTCCTTTATACAAAAGTGATGTTATTTTTCCTTCATTCCTGAAGCTATTACTTGGGAAAGCATTCTGGATTGACAGGTTATTGTGTATTTGTGGTTTATCAGTTTGTTTTGTTTTCCCACCCTGTCATCACTTTAACACTGTTTTTCCACTGTCTTCTGGCTGCCATGGTATTTGATGAGAAATCTGCTGTCATGTAAATCATGGTTTCCTACATTCAATGCACCATTTTCTCTGCTGTTTTCTACATTTTCTTTTTATTTTTGCCATATGGAAATTTGAATATGATGTGTATGGGTGAGGTTTTTAATTTAAAAAATATTCTCCTTATATGTACAGAAGCTTTTCAGTTTAATTAAGTCTCTTTTGTTTATTTTAGTTGTTGCAATTGCCACAGAAGTCCTCAAAAAGTCTTTCCCCAGGCCAATAACTTCAAGTGTTTTCCCATGCTTTCTTTAAGGATTTTTATTGTTTCATGCCTTAAAGTTAGAACTTTTATCCATCTTGAATCCATTTCAGTGAGTGGAGAAAGGTATGGGTCCAGTATTAGTCTTTTACATGTGGGTATGAAGTTCTCCCAGCCCCATTTATTGAATAGGGATTCTTTTCCTCAGTGTATGTTCTTATTTGGCTTACCAAAGATCAGGTTGCTATAAGATGTTAGTTTCATCTTCTGATTTTCTATTCAGTTCCAGATGTCTATGTCTCTATTTTTGTGCCAATACCATGCTGTTTTGATCACTATGGCCTTGTGGTACAGCCTAAAGTCTGGTAGGCTGAAGTTCCCAGCTTGTTTTTATTACTAAGAATTGCCTTAACTATACTTTTTTTTTTTTTCTGGTTTCATACAAAATGAAGAATTATTTTTTTCAAGTCTTAAAAGTATGATGTTGGTATTTTCATAGGGATGGCATTGAATCTATAGATTGCTTTGGGAAGTATAGACATTTTAACAATGTTGATTCTTCTCATCCACTGAGCATGGTATGTTCTTTCATTTGTTAATATATTCTACTGTTTCTTTTCTTAGAGTTTCATAATTTTCGTTATAGAGGTCCTTCACCACTTTTGTAAGGTATATCTCTAGGTATTTCATTTTCTTTTTTTGGAGCTACTGTGAGGTGGATTGTGTCCTTAATGGGCTTCTCATCTTGGCCCTTATTGGTGTATACAAAGGCTACTGAATTGTGGACACTGGTTTTATATCCTGAGACATTACTGTATTTTTTGATCACTTCCAAGAGTCTTATGGTTGAGTCTTTTGGGTTCTCTAAGATCATATCATCAGCAGAGATGGAGTATTTCACCTCTTCTGCTCCCATTTGGATGCCCTTTATTTCCTTCTCTTGGCTGATTATATTGGCTAGAACTTCCAGCACTATGTTGAATAGTAGTACAGCTAATGAGAAAACAACCAAAGCAAATAGACAACCTATATAATGGGAAAGGATATTTGCATATTTTGAATCAGACAAAATCTTGATAACTATGATCTGTAGAGAACTTAAATTAATCCACATGAAAAAAAAATCAATTATCCCACATATTAATGGGCATGAGAGATGAATAGAACCTTCTCTAAAGAAGACAGCTAGCAAACAGATTTGGTAAGCCAAATAAGAACATACACTGATGAAAAAATGCTCACCATCCCTAGTTATTAGAGAAATACAAATCAAAACCACCCTGAGATATCATCTAACCCCAGCGAGAATGGCCCACATCACAAAATCTCAAAACTGCAGATGTTGGCATGGATGTGGAGAGAAAGGAACACTTTTACACTGCTGATAGGACTGCAAAGTAATAAAACCTTTTTGGAAGGAAGTATGGAAAACCCTCAAAGCACTCAAGTTAGACCTCCCATTTGATCTGCAATCCCATTGCTGATCATCTACCCAGAAGGAAAAAAATCCTTTACCATAAGGACACTTGCACTAGACTGTTTAACAAAGTTCAATTTACAATCGCCAAAATGTGGAAACAGTCTAAATGCCCACCAACCCAGGAATGGATTAACAAATTGTTGTATATGTACACCATGGAATACTATTCAGCCATTAAAAAGATGGAGACTTTACATCTTTTGTATTAACCTGGATGGAAGTCGAACACATTCTTCTTAGTAAAACATCACAAGAATGGAGAAACAATAATCCTATGTATTCAATTCTGATATGAGGACAGTTAATGACCTAGTACATGGTAGGGGATGGGGGAAGAGGAGAGCAAAGAAAGGGAAGGCGGTGGGGGGGAGGAAGTCACAGTGTGTGACAGGACACAGTTATAAGAGGGAATTTACCTAACACAGGCAATCAATGTAACCTGGTTCTTTGTACCCTCAATAAATCCCTGACAATTAAAAAATATATATTCTACATAAATTTCTAGAATCTGTGAATTCATTTCTTTTGACAAATACAGAGTTTTTGACTATTAGGTTTTTGAGTATTTTTTCCTGCTCATTTTCTATCTCTAGTCCTTCTATCACTCTGATTATTCATATTTTTGACCTTCTTGTGCTGTTCCCATATGTCCCTGAAGATGTATTGATTTTTTTCATTATTTTTGTTTTCTTCTTCTTCACAATGGATTTTATTTTTCCATTCAATGGTCTCTTTTCCTCTTGTCATCTCTTTTCCTTTATTGAGTCCACTTACTAACTACTTAAGGTATTTTAACTTTGGCTTAGCTCCCATGGCTCAGCAGCTAGGGCACCAGCCACATACACTGGAGCTGGTGGGTTCAAACCCAGCCCGGGCCTGCCAAACCACAATGACAACTACAACCAAAAAGAAATAGCCTGGCATTGTGGCTATTGGGAGGCTGAGGTAAGAAAATCGTTTAAGCCCAAGAGTTTGAGATTGCTGTGAGCTGTGATGCCATGGCCTTCTATCAAGGGTGACATAGTGAGATTCTGTCTCAAAAAAAAAAAAAAAAAGAAAAAAAATATTCTAACTTTTCATTTTAAATATTAGTTTTGTGCATTTTCTGTTTTTATACATGGAAATAGAAGCTAATAAGAGGCATGTAAGCTCACCTCACACTGGTAGTAAAACCATCCATATAATGACAGTTGCCTGAGGGTTGGATGCTCTGGGACGCACCACACCATCACCTCAGTCCCCAAGGGAACAGTGCACAGGGACACTGTAAATAAGAACACAGGGTGAAAGAACCAGCAGGAAACAGAGTTTGGAGATGTCCCTTGTCAGGAAAACTTTGCTGTAGAATGAGATGTGACGGATAGGAAGGGCAGAAAAAATTGCCACCTTTTATAGTCCCCAAAAGCACGTTTGGATTTAGATGTTTCAAACCATCCTGTGAACTTTGCAGAGGTATCAGGATGTCCTGGTGGCCGATAGACCTGAGTTTATTTCAGCTCATCTCTTCCCTGAATGAACATGGGCAAGCAAAGTTGTCTGTCTAAGTCTCCATTCCATCAGTATCCGAAGTGTAAATGATGAAAAAATCTACTTCATAGGATCGAAGTGAAGATTTAAATACTCATAGAGTGTACCCACATCTACACACACCACACAAAAATCCGTGAGTCACATTCTGTCACAAGGAAACATGTACGCTCATGGAAGCACAGAGTAGCTTTGGGGGAATAATACTTCTTTTGAATCTGTCTGGCTATTTAATTATCCATGTCCACTACAATCATGCTATCTCTCTGAGCCAAAGGAATTTGTTCTCAATCACTCTGAATTTCAGTCTGGTATTAATAAGAGTCATGATATGGAAGGCTTTTGAGCTGGCTTTAAGAATGACACAAACTTCAGCTCCATGTAGCAAAAGAAATCTCATTTTTCCCTCAGCTTGAATTAATTGCATTATAGCATTGCAACTTAATGAGCATTTACCTAATAGAATGAAAATGTGTTGATTTCAGAACCACCAAAAACTTAATTGTCATTAAATGAGGCACAATACTTAAAGCATTAAACTCATTATCATCTAGCACCTTACATTTATAAAAAGTATCACGCAGGATATATTTGCATGTGGAAAGAACTCATCTTTATTAGTTCCCTATTCCATGACAGGCTGCTGTTTCTATTTCTGAGCCTGCACATTAAGACAGTTGGGGGTGGGGGTGGGGGACAAGGTGAGGAAATCAAAGAATGAATGAAATGTTTCTGCATACAGAATGCTCAGGAAATACACAAAGTGGGCAATGCAGGGGTAGCCCACCAAGGTGAAGGAGGACATCCAACATTTGCGATGTGTTTTTAATCTTGGTGTGGCTTTAAGAAGTTCACTCTTGCTGCTGCCACATCAGGGAATAGATTAAAGGTCACTTTGAAATGCCTCAGTTAACACTGATCATGACAGAAACGCCAGATATTATTATGTGAGTGTAAAATTGTCTAGTTGTAATTGCTCTGTTTTCTCTCCAGGATAGGACCTCCAAATATTTTTTCATTTTTTACACCTACCAGCAGAAAATATTTTAGTATGAGTCCCTAATCTGGAAGCCAGTGGAACAGCTCACCAAATATTTCCAGATTTCTCCCTTGCTGAACACACAGCAGAATGATAATTCTGGGCATCTGATCTTTGAACAAATTAACTAGTCCTGGCTAGTGAATGCAAACAAAAGTTACATGTGTTGTCAGAAAGCAGGGTCTGTGGTGGGCAAGCAAAACTCACAGCACATATGTTACTGCCGCCCCTGCCAGCATGGCCCAAGCCACAAGGCTACCAAGTCTGCCAGATGTGAGCCCCTCGCTCAGAGTTCCTGCTCAGCACGCACTACCCACCTGCAATGCTACATGTCGTCCTTTTTGTTTCACCTCAAATATGCGGGCCCCCTCCTTCATTGCAGTATTTGAATTCATTGCTATCTCTTTCTGGAGAATTTCTTTCCCTAGGTATCACAGTCCCCCAACCCCCATGCCCTTGTTTAGGTTTAAGTGCAAACATCCGCTTATCCATGAGAGCTTTGCCTTTTGTTTTCTTTTCAAATATGGTTGCCATTAACGGGCATTCTCTATGTTGCTCCTGGGTTATTTTTTCCAGAATACTTTACCTCACCTGACCTCATACACATTTTACTTATTCATTGTTTCATTATATGTTCCCTCTACCCTTCCACACATACACATTCCGTAAGAATATAAGCTCCTTGGGAGCTGGGACCTTGTGTTATTTCAACATCATATTCCCTGTGCCTGAAGCAATGACTGTCCCAGAATTGGGGGTGTAACAACCTACATTGCCAGCTAGGTTACTGAATTATACTGTATTAGGAATTTTTGTTATTTAAGTAGATTTTAGTTACTCTTGTTACGCAAAGAGGGACTATGTGAGATGATAGACAGATATGTTATGAAGCTTCACTACAGTAACTACTTTTCAATCTGTTTCCCATGACATCAGGTTGTAAACTAAAAGTACACCAAATAAAATTTATTTCAAAAGTACTTGTTGGCAGAAGGAATGAATAAACACCTACTATACTAGCTCAACGGCCATGCCGATGCCCAAATCTGCATCTGGAGTTGACCTTGAAACGGTGCTTTACGCCTCCTTGTGAATTTCTGTTTCCTTCCCCTAAATCATCTCCTGAGGGAGATTAATGAATATCTTGACCCAAAGAAACTACAACCTTCAGGCGGTGCCTGTGGCTCAAAGGAGTAGGGCACCGGCCCCATATACCAGAGGTGGTGGGTTCAAATCTGGCCCGGCCAAAAACTGCAAAAAAAAAAAAAAAGAAGAAAGAAAGAAAGAAAACTGAAAAGAAAAGAAACTACAACCTTCTTGAGAAGGTAGGAGTGGGAGGCCTCAGAAACAGTTTCCTCAAAGCAATTTCAGAAACGGGGTATTCTGTGTTGCTTTCGGTCTGCTGCGGACTTGTGTGGTCCTATCTCCAAGTGATAAAGATAAACACCATCCTCTTTTGATGTCAACTCAAGCGTCCGTGCTCCAACGCAGAAGCAAGGCAAGCTGTCTGTAAATCATGACCACTTGGGCCCAAATAGTGATATATTTCAGTAACAATCTTACCAAACTGTGGATTGTGCGAAGTTGTGAAAAACTTTAAAAGCCGCCTTTATATAATCTGGCAATTTTCTTCTGTTTTATGTCTTCTATTTTCTGAGGAGAAATCAATCTTTTCTAAGGGAAACAAATAAATTATGTTTTACTGGGAAGTCAAGGCCCGAGCTTATTCTTTCAGTTTGAGATATTTGTTGTTTGCGTTTTCCATAGAACAGGACAAATTTATTTCTTAAACAAGGGTTGACATAAGCATAAGGCTTGCATATTTAGAAGCTCTGAGATCTCATTCATCTCTGTGAAGGACACACAAGGATGGGGTCATGTAGAAGTGTCCACCTGTAATGGGTCCATCATCACCTTGACTGCCAGTCTATTGGTCAACGACAGTGACCAAATCCAGAGGGAAGGAGCAGGCATGGATAGACGGACAGTTCAAAGACAGAAAATAACCCTCCTGAGGGACTCTGATCAAACTATACCATCCTCCTCTTCTTCATCATTACATCATTATTTCTAAAGGGAAAGCAATCAATCTGCTAGTCCCCAAGGCAGAGAGGAAGATACATAGAAAACATCACTACCATCAAGCACATAGCAAAAATGCTATACAAATATAAGGAAGGGGATGACTATTCACATTTTGTAAATTGAAGACAGAAAGATGCTAAGCCCAGGAATTCAGGTGAACACGGTGTGACTCAAACCAGTTTGCACGTGGAGACAAAAATGCACCCACTATAATATTTACCCTCCCTTAAGTACAAAATTACCCAAAGGCAGAAGAAAAAGTATAGCACAACCTGGTCGTTAGAAGAATTATGACATCAGGTTTAATTTGAGGCAGTCACATTCTGTGGTTTGCCCAGCGTCGAGGCAGTGTATCCAATATGGACAATTAATGTGTGTACATTTTCTAAGTCTGTTCGTGTTCCAATTTTCTGGAGCTAATAACTACATTTTCCATCTCAGAAACTGCTGTGTAATTGATTGGGACTGCCCTTGTTTCTGAGGAAAACAGATTTATCTGGTTTATTTTGTTTGTTTTTTAATTAATGGTGGCATTGGTGTTGGTTTCTTTTTTATTGTTACTGGTTTATTTCGATAAGTTATTGCCCACAAGGAACTAACTTACTCAGAGGAGGTGGCCATTGCCAGCAATATGATAAAGGGAGATAGGACTTTAGCTTTCCACAGACTAAACCAGGAGGCAAACCAGAAAATGACTCATTTTACAAAACAGAGGTATTCTCCAAAGCAGTGTGTTGGGGAAATGGCCAAAATGGGTATCGTTTTCTGGCAAATATCTTTGACACACAGATCACTGCATAGGTGACCGCCTCTCAAAACTGACCATCTCCCTAAGCTGACCTAATTTTCATCGACCAGACATGCACCACACGTACCTATCACTACAGCAGGCCTAGTTCCTTATGTTCACCACTTCCTATGTTAACCAGTTTCTTACAGTCCCTTGGGTGGTCAATTTACAGCAGTTCTAGTATAGTATTATTTTCCTTTTTCCTTGGTCTTCAATGGTCCAGGAACCCAACAAATGAACTGGAAATACTTTGTCTTCCTTTAAGAAGATGGCTTTGCACAATCAGATCTTCCCAAAGCTTGTAAGGTGAGATTTTTTGCAATTTGTTAGCTCCACTTTCTGATACTTTATGACACATGAGTGATCTTCCTGAAATTGAAAGAGGACACAGTGTACCTGGGGTTAGGAACGTGGGCTGCATGGACATTTCCTGCCTGGGCTCACCCCCAGCTCTGTTACTGCTTATGTGGCCTCTCTTAATTTGTTTTGGTATCTAAGTCTCAATTTCTGTGACTACAAAATGAAGAAGAAAGTAGGACATAACATACCACAAAGAATTAAATTAAGGCATTGTCCTGAAGCTCTTATTATGATAATTCAATGTACACATCCTGACTTGCTCAGACAAGGCTAGAAATACCTTCCAATGTGTGGCAGGATGAGACAGCCAGCACGGTACATGAAGTAGGAAGATGTTCTGATCCCGTAGTGTGGCCCCAGGAGCCAGAGCAAGGATGACCTACATCTCCAGCACATGCCAGGATGGGCTTAACTCAATTAACAAATGCACATTGAACCTAATCATTGAGAGACTTTGTATAACCAGGTGATAAATTTCATCATAGAGAGATCTGGAAAGTATCCTAAAGGTAGCCTTTGAATAGGTCAACGGACCCGTTCTAGAATCTAATGGAGGATTAGGAGCTGCTCAACAGGAAGCCGATTAGTGGACACTCTCAATCCTCTTTAAGTAATACTCTGGGGATCCCAAACCTTATGTTAAGAGTCTCTGTCCACTTCTTCCCTGACCCAATATTATAGCAGCTCAACAAATATTTTAAAAAGCATGTTTACTCAAAAAATCACTCTAGCAGGTGGTCTTTATATCCCACTCAGACCCCTCTGCTGGGTCTGTGCACACCAACTCCAGCCCTTGCCCCTGATGCTGCCAGCAGTTCACAGCCTTGCCCAGCCACCAAGAAGTGCCCCCACCAACCCTGCCACCTTCCCAGAAATGCCAGGGAAGTTACATCATTCCCAAGAGTAACCAAAAGGCGGTGGTTCCCCAACATTATAATACCAAAGCCTGAATCCTTGCCCAGGGTGAGAGCATTCCATGGCATTTACACTTGGAGCTCTAGTGGGATCAGGCTTCATCTGGTTTCCAATGGGACCATGTTTCTGTCTTTTTCTTCCTCTCTAATGGTCTCATACATACAGCTTCTCCTTCTGTGTCTCTCACTCCCCTTAGTAAATCATGTGCCCTGGCTGGGCATGGTGGCTCACATTTGTAAGCCTTGCACTCTGGGAGGCTGAAGTAGATGGATTGTTTAAGCTCAGGAGTTTGAGATCAGCCTGAGCAAGAGTAAGATCCCTTATATAATAAAAAAAAAAAAAAAAAAAAAAAGGCAAAGAAAAGAAAATTGTGGCAAGTGCCTGTAGTACCAGCTACTCTTACTCAGGAGGCTGAGGCAATAGGATTTTTTGAGCCCAGAAATTTGAGGTTGCTATGAGCTGTGATGCCACAGCACTCTAGCTGAGGGGCAACAGAATAAGACTCTGTCTCAAAAAAAAAAAAAAAAAAAATCACATGTCCATCTCAGGTTCTGCTTCAAGGAAACCTAACCATCCACTATTTCTTTAAGAAACATACACAGGCAACATGGATTCATTCAGCAAACAGTCAGAGGGCCAGCTATGTGCCAGGCACTCTTCCATGCATGGGAAATCGCTATAAACCCACTGACCTTGGGAGTGAGAGGAAACCAATAAGTACGGGGATTTTGAATATTCAGTCAGGTGGGAACAGCCCCATGGAGAAAATTAACTCAGCATTAAAAACTGGAGATTAAGAGATGTGGAAGGTGAACACTATAAACTACAACTGAATTGTAATGTTGCCTTTGGGGTCCACTTTGAGGGTTGATTTACAACACACCTGCACCAGGTAAACCACAGGTGATTGGTAATAGTGGACTATTTTTTACAGTGCTGTTTATTAAATCAGCTTCAAAACTATGGCCACCCAGAATGTGATCCCTGCTTAGAAGTCAAAGGCCATTAAAGTCACAATATCTTCCCACACTGTCATGGGATTCCTCATCCAAACCTTTAGTTATTGCCATTTACACTAATGCTTCCTTTTTATTGAATTATCTTATCCAAGTTGAGGGTACACTGATCTCAGAGAGAGTGTGCATTGTCCACAGCCAGTTCTGAGAGATTCACTGATCCTCTAAGGACACAGCTGTCCAGGGGGGAGACTGAACCAGGGAAAGGAGTTAGGAAATACACATTGGCTTCCTGAGAAAATCCAGGTGGTACTGATGAATATTCCTCAGACAATTGGCTTTTAATATGAGATAATGACTTGGTGATGAAGTTTGTGACTAATATGATCAGGGGAGAGGGAAGTCCCTTGTGGATGGCACAAGCCTGGAGTCTCCATCCAATCAGCACATGGGAAGGATCATTAACATTCAGGAGCAATGGGGAATGTTAAACATGAAACAAATTATGGCTTAGTAATAAATCCCCAGCTGCGTAGACAAGGCTACTATTCAGAAAATTCTAAGGGAAATTACTCCAGTATGATTTGGTCAAGAGTTTCGAGATGAAGGGCCCCAGATTATAGGAACGTGACAGGACCAGCCCTTTCTCTATAACATTGACCAGTACTTTAGGGCCACCTCTTACTGTCCCTATGTAAACAGCTTACTCTGAAGACTACTTTATGTTGTGGGGAAGGTGAAAAGCCCAGATAGTTTATAATCACTGGAATGACAACCATGGTGCCACTTTACACAAATCCCAACTTGGCATGTGGCCTGGCAGCTGTGGGACAATTCACAGAGGCAGAATAACTGAGATGGCAGTAGGTCTGCTGCACATTTATGGATGTGCCCAGTGGAAATGGTCACCGCCCAGCATAATGGGCATAATGAAATTAGAAGGCTGAGCATCTGGGAGACAGATGTGCTTCTCAATGGCAGATGTGTGCTCCTTGCCAACCTGCAGTGTTTACAGGGATGGAAGATGCTTGCGCTATTTGGGAATCTGTGGAATAAAACAGAGATCCTAAAGTGATTGTGGTGGGGGAGCCTCTCTAAGGAGGCATCTCAAAGTTGTCAGGGCCACATACAGGCAGGGTCCACACTTTCCCTTTATGCAATTATGTCCTTCATAAGGTCTGATTTATTCACCAAGCAACTGAGAACTGAAATTCCTTTCAGTTCTAACCTTATAAATAAAATCAGTAAATTAAGAATTAACTCCCAAATTTGTATACGTTTTTCTGCCAAGAAAGTAAAAAGAAAAAAATTTTTTTTAAGTTTCAGTTCAAGAAATCATTTAATTTTAAATAATTTGTCCAGCGAGAGTCAATTTTTGTTAATGGTGAAAGGT
>CAUYPK010127628.1:0-10449 GCA_963574355.1 Loris lydekkerianus
CTTAGTTATTGTGTTAAGACATTTACATTCCACATTTACTAAGTTTCACATATACCCTTGTAAGATGCACCGCAGGTGTCCAGACTGAACTTTTTAAAGCAAAAGGAAATATATCCAGTGATAATGATTGTTGCCGACATAGGTGAAAAGGGAAGTCTTTGGTTTGACACATCATTTTGGATCTTTAAATTATATCCAAAAGCAGCACCTTCCTTTCTCCAATGCCAGCCCCATGGTCACAGTGAGATTCTGGAATATTGCTTTGATACAAGAAATCCATCAAAAGGAAACTCGTGCATCCAGAAAAAGAAGCTGCCCTCCTAGACACAATCACAGAATGAAAGAAAATGTCTCTTTTACCCTTAAAAATTATCCACCATGGCCAGCAAAATGGTTACCTATTGTGTCTCAAAGTACAGGCTCTGACTTGCCATCAAAAATGTTATAACCATATTGTTTGTGATTTTAATGAGTTTTCCAAACACATGACAAACTAAATTGAATAAATCAAACTGACCTTTAAATTTCTAGAATTATAGCCTATTTAAATGTCCATAATACTGCAATAATAACCCAAGTTAATGACCATTTCACTCTCCTCCCTGAGAGTCTGGGTGATACACAGTGTTATTAATTTTAGCGTGATTACAAATTATTCCCATAGTTCAGGTTTAATACAGTATTGACATTGTTGTTAATATGGATTTGTCAGTAAAGATACAAAACTGAGTCAGTCTCAGCTAATGTCAGTTTTAAGGCTAAAAAATAAAAAAAATAAAAAAGATAGCTTATAAGGAGGAATGTAGGGAAAACCCATAAGACCAGACTTTCATTATAAGAATATTTGGCTTGGTATGAGAAAGGATTCAGAATGATAAAATAGCAAAAAAAGGCCTTGTAAATCTATCTGTTAACAATTTAAGGTGTTTTTTTTTTTTTTTTTCTAAGTATACATTGGCCACTTCTGTATTTTTCAAAATTTCTTAGAAGATTGATTAAATCATGTGACAATTCTGAGTTTTGCCCAAAAGCAAATTTAGGAAATTAATCATCAGGGTCCAGTGAAGACTATAATAATAATTCACAGCATCTATTTTGTGAAGTATGTGGCACAGCAAAGCAAAGCAAACTAGCTACCTCTGTATAACTTGGAATGAGAGGATAAAAATGATCATGTACAAAAACTGGCATGACAAGACCATCTACCACAGCAGTGAAGAGATTTAGCTGGATGTGAGTGAAAACTTGGATTTAACTTTGGCCTTGCTTTGCTTGTTTTGTTAATTACGAAGCATATTTGTGCAAAATACTTCATCTTCAATGTTACATTAAAAACATGACATACCTCAGAAAGCTCGCAAAAAGCACTTGAGATAATGCATACAAAGTGTTTAATGGTGCCTTCCCATAGTAAATGTCCAATGCATGTAAGTTCCTATTAACAGGCTACCACTATGCATGAAAGCAGACATCACTTTCATCGCGATACTTTCAGACTGAGAGAAATAATTTCCACAAGGACTCACAGTTATTAAAAATTTGTGATGGGATTAAAACCATGTCATTTCTAATTACTCAATCAGTTACCAAGCTGCCCATTTGCTTTGATTGTTTTCTGAGGTAGGATCCCACGTGTATATGGAATTTGATTTTTTTTCACATAAAAATTGAGTTTCCAGGACTTCTGCTTTTAGTAATTCAAATTTTCTTACAATAAGACAACTATAAAATCTGTATGAAATACTTTCTCCTTAAAGATATTAGAAAGTTTTAATGAAGCAGAAATTAAGAAGCTATGTGTACTTTGGTATGTATTTAAAATTTTCTATAATATATAAAGTAAGCAAAGGAAAGCCGCCCATGAATGAGCCCTAACCTACCTTTCCAACTCCATCATCTACTATTCATTGATTTTTTGGACATTATTTGCTGTTTCCTTTGCCTAGAATGCCCAGTGTTGATTATTCTGCATAATAAAAGATTCTCTTTCTTCAAATTCCAAAGTAATTTCCTCCATGAAGTCAAGAAGTCAAGGTAGCACCCAAACGAAAATAGCCTCACTGTGTTACTATTGCCATAACAATGAACATGTTTCCTTTTAAATATCCGTGTTTGTATACTCCTGCCACTTCACAAGCATTTTAGATATTTCAGAGGGACTTTGCCTTTCTCATATTTTTATCCCCTATTCAACAAATAGGATACGATCTTCTGTTTGGGAACCTACTCTCTGCTCTTCCCAGAAAGCTTCACTATGTAAGTAATAAACGTTTTCCTTCTGTCATCAACAGTCCTGACAGTCAGATAGAATTTTGGGAGGAGGGGCAGTCCATCTCATTTCTGTAGTATGACCACTAAGTGAAAAAGTTTCCTCATGACTATAGGAAAAGTGAATTATTTGATGGTGATTAAAACCTAACTATAGTCATGAAAATTTCAGGAGATATTATTTGAGAAGCAGAATTTTGGAAATCAAAAACTCAAGGCTAGAACATATGGATATTATCTTACAGGAATAAACTTACTGAAGAAAATTGATCAGCAAGGTGACATGATGTGATATATACTATAGGAAAAGATACTGGACAGCTATATGCTAATTGGTTGTAAGAGGGATTGACATGAGAAAGGACATGAGGATCTTAACAACACAGAGGCTGATGGAGAATTGGTTCACATTAGAGGAAAATCCATGTCACAGGCGCTAGTTCCATCAAGGGTGACAGGTAGTTTGATACACCATGTTCAAAGGGTATATGAACCTCAAGCTGGGCCAGAGTTAACATGTGAGTGACACCAGAGAGGTGCAAACAGGGATCCAATCCGTCATCCAGTAAAGTGTCACAATTCCTATCCTTAAACAGCAAGAAATTTCTTAACAGGGATGAGACAGATAGCGAACAAGGTCAGGCCTGAGAAGGGTGACTTCCTGCAAGCCAGACTAGGTTCCAAATTCCCTGCTATTGGGCTCTGATTCCATACAGTGTCTAGAAATCTAGGCGGGGCAAGAAGTAAGACCATGAGAGGAGTGTGAAAGTAGAGTCCCAATGTAGTGGGCTGAGCCAACCAAAGAAAGCCAGTAGCCACAGAGAGTGACATAATTCAGGACCACTTGGGAAAATGAACATCATCTTAGCCATCTATTTGAAGATCTGAGTGCCATATTTCTGAAAATGTAAGAAGCAGCAGGGAAAGGAAATGAGTAGAATTTTGGAGTGGGAAATGTTGGAGTTCTCTTACTTGTTTAGCCACATTCTAGGATTTCATGATGGGAGAACTCGAGTTAACTGAGCACCAACTTTTAAAATTGTATTTTGTGAAATATTTTCTAAAGTACATATCTTATCTGTAGATAGTAACCTATTTGTCTGCGTATCTACCAAATTTATCTAATCTCAAAGAACTTCCTTGAACGTGGGGAGATTCTTGAACATGGCTTGTACTTTTTCATCTCTACTATAGTATTTATAGTCGGAAAAGATAGTAATGCATAACATGATCAAAATAGTGCAACCAAGTGGAAATGCAAATGCTGAGGAGCATCAAAGAGGAGGTGATTCATTCAAATATAGCCATTCTTGCTCTCAGCTGGAGATAGATTCAAAGGGTAGTAATTGTTAAGGTATTAGCAGTATGTTCTAACAGTGGTTGTACTAATGACATTATCTAATGAAATAGTGAACTATCAGCAGCTGACACAAATGTGAATTTACTTTCTCACCCAGAAGTAGGTCCAATGGTTGATGATTGCTAAGTGGATGTTGAGACTTTGAGTCAGGATCTTTGCAGGTCCCTTACCCTTCCTTTTGTGGTTATGAGGTGAATAGAGCAGTTCCAGGTAACGTTTCCTCTCAAGACCTCACACAAAAGGCAGGGATTTGGAAAATCTATTATCAGATGTCTTATATGTCTTAACAGAGGGAAAAAATTCTTTCTGAGAACTTTCTTCCAACAGAATCTTTCTTACATTTATTTCATCAGAACTCTGCAACCTGCCCACTCAAAAATTAGCTGGTGATATTCAATAATACTTAACATCCATGTGAACCAAACCTGGGTCATGTTAGTGCTAAAAGGATAAATGGCCTATGAATGAGTGAACAATGGCCCTCATACAATAGATCCAGGCATTTTCCTTTCTCGTTAGCCTGTGAATTTGGTGATGGTGACCAGCACTTCAACTTAGAAGTTCCTGGTGGTAAGAGTTTCTGAGAGAATGATTGGCCAGCATGAGAGATAATTTGCGTCAATGAGGTCTGCCTAAATGCACACTTCGAAGCAGCCATCTGCTTTACTGAGTCTATCTGCATATAGGGACAAATCTGTCCTTCTTCTTTAAATACCTTCTCAGAATTTTCCTCTTCTCAACTTCTTTCCAAGATTTACTGTCTCTCCAATAAGACCAGCCCTAAGCTCTGTTTCTTTGGTTAACTCACGTCTACATGCTGATATTTGGCCAAATACTATCATTCCTAGCAGGCAGTGACCTGTCTCCTTTATTTTCAGGAAGTGAAAATTTCCTTAGGCTTTCTAGATAAATAAAAAATATAAGTCAAGTCAACAAAATTATTTAGAAGGTAATAAACTGACCTTTATTCTGTAGGTGAACTCTAGAAACCACTGTCCACAATGTATCTGGTATACACTTTTAGTGACTAAAATTGTTGGAAAAATATTTTGATTATTTGTTTGCATATAATGTATGGGTGGAATTATGTAAAGATTGTTTTCTTCTTCCATATTCCTCTTCTCTCTTCCAAAATCCCAATACCCTATAGAACTGACTCTGGTTCTTTTATATGATGTTCAAATCCCAGTATATTTATCCAAATGTGTTCTAAGTGCAGCTTAATAATTTTCAACATAATAGAAAGGATAAAAATAATACTGCATTGCATTCATCTTTCCTTATTTACAACCCAGGATAGATAATTATACTTCATTCTGGTAAATAAAAATGAAATTTGTTTATTTTACCTTACTTTGCAACCCATCTCTAGTTGATGGATCATCATTAAGTCTCACTGATTGCTGCCCACTGAGATGGGTCTATCACAAACCAGTTACTTTCATGGAGAAGCAATGTGAATCCTGCTAACAATATCCACTGGCTTGGACTCTTTACCTGCCTGTCTTTTGTTATGACTTTCATGAGTTAGACTGAGTATTGGATGCTAAGGAAAGCAACTAGGATGTCCGAGAGGATCACACTATGTTGAAGCACAGACAGCACTACTACATTTGGGATAATTTGAGTAGCAGTAGAAATTACACCCTGATCTAAGGCAGCATCTGTGAGAGCCCCATTGCGATTGTCACTGAAGGCTAGTTAGTATAGATAGTCAATGCATTATTTAAATTACCCATTGTAATCTTTCTAAAGTCCAATAACATCAAATCTCTGCTCAAAAACCTTCATTGACTCCCCATTAACAAAGTGTTTTAATAACTATATGAGTGTATTTTTTTGTCTTTTAACAAGATCAGGTACAAACATATGGTTATAATGAAATAGTTAAACCAATTATAAACATAAATGCAACTTAATAGTACCACAATGACCAAAGGAAAATTTGAGTTCCTCAACAAGCTGATGTATTCTCAAGACTCCCATTAATAGCTGTGTTACATTTTGAAGTTTGTCTTTTTTACTGACTATTTTGAAGTAACACAATCACAATTCAAGATTTATACTCAGAATATTTAAATTAAGGAGATAATTAAATTCTCCCTTTCCCTAGCTAACATCAGACAGGAAAGATGTTTTTCTCAGGTGGGGAGAGATTGAAGAACAATCTGAAGGTTCCCAGACACTTTGAAGACCTTTCCAATTTCAATAGTTAGAAAAATAGGGGGAAAAATCAATTCATGCAAAGCAAATAGCTCTGTCATTGACTCACATCCCTATTTCTTCAATTTCCATCTGATCAAAGAGAGATCTCATAATATAAGCTAAAAATAGCTTATTTTGAAAAGAACGTCATGTAATAGGTTAAAAACATACCCCAATTATTTTGTTCAGCCTTTCTTTACACTCCTGGATATTTTCATCTAAAATTCACATGTATTTCTTCTTCCTTTAAAATAACCTCATTTCTTTATATATCAGAATTTCTTCCTGCCCATTAGTAAAAATAAAATCATGTAGGTGCAATTTTGTTTTCTTCATACTTTGGGGACTAAATTTAACTAATTAACATTTTAATAACGTTCCACCATTTGTTCCTTCAGAATTAGGGGACTTGCTCAAGATAGATTAAGATATACTTTGAACCATCTGGAATTCAAGCAGCTTTGATTTTAAATAAGTACTTGTTTTTCTTATATGCTTGTGGACATTTTAGAGTGATTAACGCATAGGCCATAAGGTAAACTGTGGAAAGAATGGAATTTATTTATTTTTATTATACTTCTCACACTCAAAGGACTCTAAATTGCTTTCCTAAATGGGATTTACATATTGGTGAGTATGCTGGCAGAACCAGGACTCAAGGTAATATTGTGAAATCTCACTGATTCGGAATGATTTGAAGGAACGCAGTCTGTATAGAAAGCTTTTAAATTATAAGATTGTCAAGAATAAACACTTTTATTGCCTTTTAAATGTACGTGCATTAACTCAAACAGAGTGAAAGCACTCTTGCTGATAGGGTTGTCATGGCACCTGGTTTAATGATTGCCCTGTGAAGTGACACTAAGGACAACTGCCCGAGTGAGGCATAACCTTCCTAGGAGGCAGAATAGAAGGCACAGTTGAGGTGAGATGGGGACCAGGTAGAAAGCCTTGAATATGATGCTAGGCTAATAAGATTAAACACAGGGTGTCCATAAAGTTGGTGTTCAATTTTAAAATAGTTGTAAATTTTAAATTGCACACAAACTTTATGGACACCCTGTAGGTCATATGGCTGCAGCTGATAGTAGCCCTAAACCCAGTTAGGCCACACAGACTATTCTTTTTTTTTTTTTTTTTTTCCTCCAGTTTTTGGCACGGGGCTGCCACCTCCGACATATGGGGCTGGCGCCCGACTCCTTTAAGCCACAGGCAGCACCCACTATTTCTTATTTTGAGACCAATAGCACTGGACAAAATGATCTTCCTTGCTAGTTGTGAGCACAGAATGAGAAAAGAGAAAAAGAAAGGCAAACGACATAATAGAGTGTGTTTGGGGCCTGCATTGCAGCCTGCAATGCCCCAACTTCTCGGGCTCCTCCTTGGATTTGTTTTCTGCCAAGCCAACGGCAACAAGTTTTCTAAAATGGAATCCCAAACTCATGGGTAGCCTAGAATCGACTCCCCAACCCCCTAGGGAGCTCTGCTGATGCCTGTGTGACTCATCTCTGTTCATTCTTGACCTATTACTTTGCTATAATTTGTCCTTTTATAAGTTCACCATTAGCACAAATCCCTCTGATACCTGTTTCGCCCTTATTTTCTTTCTCCTGCAACCTGTCAATTGTCTTACCTTCCTTCTCTCCTATCTGCGTTCCTCTTATTTTATTTACACTGTTTTTCAAGACACAGGTGTCATGTTTTACTGTATTTGTAAATGAAATAGTAGTGCACTTATATATTTATATCACATGGGATAACCTTCCATTTCTTTTCCATTTGTAGATGACTTACTCTTTATAATAACTTTGATAGTTATCAATTTCCATCATTTTACAAATGAATGAACTTAAGTCCAACAACTTAAGAGGTTTCCTGCAATCAAAGGCCATTTCTTTATTCAATTTAATTGGGCATAAGACAAATTCACTTTAATTGTGGAAAATTTTCAAGAGAAAAAGAAAAATCAGAAATGCCTATGAAAAAGTCACATCCTTCTAAAATATATCTTTAAGTAGATCTAAGAGGTTATAGGTTTTTTCTACCCAATTTAATAAGATTTTAATATAAGAAAAGTAACACTTAACAAGTATTGATTTTTTGAAATTTCTTAGGTCTTAAGAAGAAACACCAAATTTTTGAAATTGCAAATTTGCTTAAAATTCCAGATTAGTACATCCTGCTTTACACACACAGATAATTCTAACAATGAAAGCAGTAGAGAATTCTTCAAAGTGTAGCAGAGGTTTAGAGATGGGAAGACCTATATTTCAGTCCTCAAAGTACTTAAAAATTTCTGAGTTAATTTGTTCATAATTAAAAGGTAGAAATAAAAACTGCTGAAAAGGGTAGAGATAGAAAAGCAGAGGCATTTACATGCCCAGAAGTATCCCTGGCACAGAGTACTCACGTAAACCAGCTTTAGGCTCTGCTGACTTAGAAACTCACTGAGCCCTGGTACCATCCTATGGACTACTGTGGTTTGGGCCATACAATCTTCATCACAAAGACGTAACTTAGACTTATAGTTGGAAAACAGCCATAAACAATATATAAATGAATGATCATGACTGTGTCCCAGTAAAATTTTATTTCTAAAATCACATGCAGCAGCCTGGATCAGTCCTGTGGGTCATAGCTTTCCTAGTCTCACTCTGGCTTCAGGGTTTAGAGGACAAGGAGGTGAAGATGATAATGTATACCTGATGAAATGGAATGCAGTGCTCTAGAAACTCCTTCTTTAAAGCTTAATGTGAATGTTAAGATAGGAGAGTCTTTATTTGAAACATGACACTTCTTGCCAAAAGTCAAAATTTTTAACATGCTCCAGGTTAATCTGAGCTAGCCATGGCTTCTGTGACTTGCATTCCCTATTCACGAGGATCAAAGAAAAGCAGTCATGCAGGCAACAGAGGCCATGAAGTAGTCAATTTTCCTTAGAGACAGCTGTGTACCTCTCTGAAGTGAAAGGCTAATTTAAACAGTTCACTTTTTCTGGAATCAGTCTGACAAAGTATAACCATCCCACTCCAGTTCTGCCGTTACCAAATTAGCCTAGATGGGGACAATGGTCAGCTACACAATTCCACTCCTACTGAAATGCCTGGCTTCTTTCTTGTGTGAACAATACCCATCTATCTCCCAGAAATTATTTTTGGGTATCACTTTCTCTGTGTCACTTCTTCTCCATAACTTTCTCTGATTACCTTTGTCACAGGTGGGTACTGCACTTTTGCACTATTATATCACCTACCTAAACCACTTTGTCTCCCTGCTGCTTATACATGGTGCCCATAAGATTTATGTGTAATTGTATTGATGTTTATGTTGTAAGAGTAATATTTCTATAAGTTGTACCTTCCCATTTTTATTTGGAGAAAGCCAAGGATAAGAATGAGCTGCTTTTCCTTCTCTTCCCCTCCCCATTCCCAGATTCCGTGGAGGGTAATGAAGCATTCACAGTTGATTTACTGGGAGACGACAGTCTGTCATCTGCCATTCTGCCCAGGTTCTGGTGGAGCCCAGGCTAAGGAAGCCCACCTTCTTGGGTGCTAATTGTTTCCTATTCTACGTAAAGTTTCAGCAATTGTCTCAGCAGTGACGACTGCTGCTGTTGTACCCACAGCTCACAAATGGATGACACCAAATGCAACGGTGAGAATGAGAACATGGGGAAAATTTTTCTTCACCTCTGTTCATATCTCAACAAGGTTTCATGGCTTCCCACACAAAAACTGACTCCTTTCACCCCTGGCTGGGCAAATCTTCCGAACATCCTGATAGTTGAGATAAAGATCATTTTTTGCTAGGCTGTCCTAAGTACATTTACAGATGCAAAAGAGTAAGATTTAATTAACTTGGTGCCTGACTTGAACAGAGGTTTTTGCCTAGAATCCACATTTTACATGTGGTTTAAGACATGACCTTGCAAGCACTTTACTGAACAGTATATTGGCACTCCCTGTTACGCCTCTTAACTATGTCTTCCTCTAGCTGAGAACTTTGTTGAGTAAACTATGAACCAAGCAAAGGCCTTTTCCCAAAGTTTTATTACCGGGCCTTTTATGATGGAAATATTCAGCCCAATGACTTCGGTCAACAGCTATGCAGCCTAGTAACCTTAAAAAATATTAATAGTAAGCATCTGTCCCCTTTCATTCATTAACATTTCAGACCTTTTAAAGTTTTTTAAGATTTTCTGTCATTTGCTCAGCAGTATAAAGTATACAGGGTAGACTTTAGGGTAACTCCTTTTATTTATTTTTTTTTTTTTAATTTTTTATTTTTTTTTAATTTATTTTTTTATTATAGATAAAAATATGCACCATAGATGTGGCCCAACCTATTACCCTCCCTCCACCAAAACCTCCCCCCTCCCTTCCCCTTCCTTGGTCCTTTCCCCATAGTTTTGTGCTATAGTTGGGTTATAGCCTTCATGTGAAAGCTATAGTTTAGTTTCATAGTAGGGCTGAGTACTTTGCTAAGACGAATATGTTCCAGCTCCATCCATGTAAACATGAAAGAGGTAAAGTCTCCATCTTTCTTTAAGGTTGCATAGTATTCCATGGTATACATGTACCACAATTTGCTAGTCCATTCGTGGGTCAATGGGCACT
>CAUYPK010127629.1:0-14838 GCA_963574355.1 Loris lydekkerianus
GTGTGACTTCCCTTCAGCCGTGTGTTCCTCACTCCCGTGCCTCAGAGTTGGCGCTGGTCAGTTCGCAACTCGGACTCTGTCCACACCCCTCCCCTCGATAAATCACCCAGGGATCCGAACTCCTGGGGGATAGACCTCCAGACCTCCGTGTGAGTGGAGGCACTCCACTGGATTGCCAGGGAAGATATTTAAAGTTTTATACAGTTTTATGCCTGGAAGGGGAGCACCATGGCACCCTAGTAGGGGAGGTAGGTCCAGTTTTTAGAAGGTCACTCCCGGGAAGTGAAGTGGGAGGGCTTTTAATTTCTGTCCTTTTGTTTGTGGGACTCTTAAGCCGGACTCCTGGGGGAGGGGGGACTCCTGTCCACTTGATGATGGATTTTGTACCTTTTGTTTGCGTCCTTGTGGTCTCAGCTCGCCTCAGCGGTGTTGATGTGCGTTCTTCAACCTTCTCTCTTGGTACATCTCGAATCCTCCAGGTTACTTAATAAATTTCCATCCCTTAACTCTCCTTCTGGACGGGAGCCTCTGTGGAAAGCTGGCTTCAGTCCGCCATCTCGTCTCCTCCCCCTCCTTTATAACTTCTAATAAAAATCCTCTCTTGCCACTGATCTGTGGTCTGTGGGTTCATTCCTCAAACCCCCAAGACCAAGGGCCTACTGAAGGGTGAAATTCTGTTATCAAGAACAGGGTAGATTTTCACGTGTTGGAAACAGCTTCAGTGTAGTTTTTCCTGAAGTGGAATAAATTAAATTGCTCTTCAAGATCCTTCCTAATTAGATTAATTCCCTGCTTTTAGAATCATGTCAAAGTTTGGGTTTTCAAGATCTTGGCTAAAGAAGGAGAAAAGACAATTCCAGGCAAATCCATCATGAGTAATTCAGACACAGATATTCAATTTTCAGTGGATTTAAATTCACAAAAAGGATTTATTTAGAAGGACGATATGAGTTTATACCCCACTTTAGGACAAGGAAGATTTTGTGATCATTTATGAATTAATTGAATGACAGGTGCACCTCATGGGTGGGCCAGTTTATAGCCTGAATTGACGTTTGCTTGGCATCAACTTTCTCAAAACACTGTATCACGTGGGTCAGACCTGGACAGGTAGAAGATTTGAAGGACAGATGTTAAAACAATCCTTATAATCCCACGTAACACAGAACATATAAAGGATGCTCGCATTGACTTTTTGTTTGTCCTGTCAGATCCAGCTCTCCATCCCTCACGCTGTGGCCTGGAATACGTCTGCAGCTCCCTGGTCCTCAGACTTACGTTTGGGTGAGGTAGTAGAGTGTGAGGTTGCTGTACGTCTTCTCTGGGGATTCCCTGCCTGACACTGCAGCCTGCTGAGTTCTTCCACTGAATCCTACGGCTCCTCCTGGGCAATCCTCTCTGTAGGGTCCAGCCTTGCCTAGGCCTGGACTCTGTGGGGCTGGCCTTGGCATCATGCCAGCCCTGCTGGTTTTCTCTCGGCCTTTCTCCCCTTTTGTTTGCAGTCCCCTCATTAGCAGCTGGAGCACACCCTCTGTTCTCTGATTACAAAATACTAAACACAGCCATAGTTTGTTTAGAAATAGTGTCTGCGCCTGCCTGTCTAAATCACAGGCCCACACTGTGTTCCAAAGTCTATTTTTTCACTCCCTTGCATGAGCAGATGAAGTTTCCGACAGGCTGGCTCTGGGTCCCGTCACCTGAGCAGGCTCATCTGGTCAGCGTGGGTGGATCCCAGGTGTTTGCAGGGAATGGCCTTCCCTTTCACGAACATTTCTCCTTTGCATTCGTCTCCTCTGTTTTGCTCATGAAGTCTTATTTTCTCTCCTCTGCTGCAGGGCCCAGGTGAAGAAAGTAGGCTTCTTTGCAATTTGGAGGCAAACCTTTTAGAACTTAGACATCATTCATTAAAACGGAAGGAATTTGTACTTCTGGTTGGTCCCTAAGAGCCTGGGCCTGATTCAGGTGGCATCAAGCAGCTGTCCCAGGGCTGAGAGTGGCCAGAATCCCTGGGTAGCAGAGCCAGACACATCTGACACTGCTCACCAGGGCATTGTGGGAGAAGTAGTGAGGGGTGTGAAAGAACCCCCCCTCCCCAATAATGGTGAAGGCAGCTTATCATAAACACCCACTTTCTTCCTCCTTCCTTCTCTCCACAGGGCTGGGAGAAGGACCTCCAGAAGGAGGAGAGAAAACACCATGGTCTTGGAGACTGGAGGTGGGCTGGGTGGTGGTGACTCTGAAGCATGGTCTGTAGACTTCTGATGTCTTTTGGTTTGGTGGCAGCATCCAGGTTCTGGGGTGTACAGTCCCTTGGAGTCTACCCTCCCTTCCTCTGCCCTTCTCATGTCTGTTTGGCTCTGTGGAGGGGGTGAGGCGCTTCCCAGGCCTCATGGAAAAGAAGCAAGAGCTCTGCTAAGGCTCAAGGGAATTGTTCCTTCCTGGTAGTCCCACCAGCTCCCCAGTGCAGGAAAGTGAGCAGAACACGAGGACACTGTCCACTGGCCAGAGCCAGCTGTGCCCCTCAGAGAGGGAGAAATGGCAGCCAGTGCCAGGTTGTGTGAACAAAGGGTCTGAGTTCTTGAAAGTAAATAAGGTGTGGGGAAGGATGGGGTGTCAATGTCAGCAAAGTATTCCATCTTCCAAAAAAGTCTTTGATACCTTCACCTCTCAACCGGGCATGTTTGTGATCAAATACGTGCTAAAGAGACACTATAGGAACAAAATGTCTTAAATATTATTTAACCAAGAAATGGAAAACACATTAAAGTACAGTGTGGGGAATGGAGGAGAAAGTTCAGTAATCCATCATCTTAAACTTTTCTGGCTGCTGGAACAAAATGCCACAGAATGGGTGGCTTACACACACTAGAATTTTATTTCTTACAGTTCCAGAGGCCGGCACACCCCAGATCAAGGCACCAGCAGACTTGGAGTCTGGTGCAGGCCCATGTTCGCACAGACAGTGCCTCTTGCTGTGTCCTCACTCCATGGAAAGGATGAGGGTCCCTCGAGGCCTCTTCTGTAAGAGCACTGATTGCAAAGATGAAGGCTCTGCTTTCATCATTTAGCCACCCCCAGAGACCACCATCTCCTAATACGGTCATCTTGGGGATTAGAAGTTCAGCATGTGAATTTGGTGGAGGGCAGACAAAAACAATCACACCATAGCATTTATTCACAAATGTCCCATTTGTTTGAATGTGACCTATGGCGCATAAGCCATTAAAAAACATTTTTTAAAAAAATTTCAGAATATTAGGGGTACATGTGTTTTTTCCACATGAAAGGTAGCCACCTTTACTTTTTGTTTATCTCATCTAATGTTATTTTTTATTTCAGATTGATTTGAGGGTACAAATGTTTAGGCAACATTGTTTTTGCATCCAAGGTGAAGTTCAAGTTGTATTTGAGCCTTTCACCCAGGAGGTGTGCTGTGTACCCCAACATTGTACACATCAGGTGAGAACTTGCCCATCACCCCCTTTTCCCAGGTGTTTTGTTTACAGACTTTGTTTTTGTACAGATCGAGTCAAAGTTGTACACATAAGTATGCTCTTTGTCCAGACAGTGAAGAGTTATGCATTTCCCCGTCCCCTCCTTCCCCTCCCAGCTTGATTTTCACTGAGATTTTCTTCCATGTGTGCACTGAAGTGTTGACTGATTAGTTCCAACTGGGTATTGAACACATGTGTTTGCTTCTTCATTCTTGTGATGTTTCACTTACAAGAATAATTTCCAGTTTCATCCAGGGTGTTACAAAAAATACTAGCTCTCCATTTGTTCATGGCTGGGTAGTACTTCATAGTATGTATACACCACATTTTATCAAGCCATTCATGGGTTGGTGGGCATGTGGGTTGTTTCCATGTCTTTATGATTGTGAATTGTGCTGCTATAAACATTCAGGTGCCCATGTCCTTTTTATAAAATGATCTTTTTCCCTTTGGGTAAATGCCCAGCAGTGGAATTGCTTGTTCCAATGGTTGGTCTACTTTTAGTTCTTTGAAGCTTCTCCAAACTTCTTTCCGTAGAGGCTGCACTAGTTTGCAGTCCCGCCACCAGTGTGTAAGAGTTCCTTTCTCTCTACATCCTCTCCAGCATTTGTTGTTTTGGGACTTTTTGATAAGAGCTATTCCCTCTCTCTTTTTTCTTTCATTCCCCATCACATTACTTTATTTCATTTTCTTTATCATTTATTATTGCGGCAAAATACTCATAACATAAAACATGAAATTTACCATTTTAGCTATTCCTTTTTTGGGGTTTTTTTTTAGACACAGTCTTACTCAGTTGCCCTCAGTAGAGTGCCATGGTATCCGCCTAGCTCACAGACACCTCAGACTCCTGGGCTCAAGTGATTCTCCTGCCTCAGCCTTCCAAGTAGTGGGGACTATAGTATCTGACACAACACCAGCTAGTTGTCTATATTTAATAGCGATGGGGTCTCACTTACCTCAGGCTGGTCTTGAACTCCTGAGCTCAGGCAATCAACCTGCCTTGGCCTTCCAGAATGCTAGGATTACAGGCGTGAATTGTAACCACTCTTTAGTGTACAATTTCATGGCATTAAATACATTCACAGTGTTGTACAATCACAACTACCCTTGTCCAGAACTGTTTCATAAGAGCTGTTCTCCCTGGAGTTAGGTGATATCATCTCATTAAAGTTGTGATTCACATTTCCCTAATGATTAAAGATATTGACTCTTATTTTCATGAGTTTGCTAGCCATGAGTCTATCTTCCTTTGAAAAGTTTCTGTTCATGTCTTTTACCTACTTTTTAATGGAGTTTGATTTTTTCTTGCTGATTTGCTTGAATTCTTTGTAGATTCTGATTATCACCTCTTTATTAGATGTATAGCATGCAAATGTTTTCTCTCATGCTGTGGGCTGCCTATCAGTAAAGTTTTGTTAATGAAGATTTTCATACAAATATATACTCATTTTGATTCTAGATTCAATATAAAATTTATTGGATTTTACAACAATCGTGTGCTAGCACACCATGTAGAGATATTATCTCTGTGGAGAAAGTGATGCTTAGAGAAGTTAAACAGCTGCTCTGGATCACACAGCTGAGTGCTGGAAGCTACATGTACCAGAGCTGCCCTGGCGTCCTTCCTCTGAAAGTGGGAAAGTACGCCTGTTTCCAAGGACATTGTGCGATCAGAATTATCTTTGAAAAGTGGAGTTTGGAGATAGGAGCCACTGGACAATATTTGAATTAGGCAGAAACTACCCATTTTAGCAGACAATTCAAATGTTTCCCTTATTATCTAGCATTTTCTGAATCTAGAGAATTGCTGTATATCCATAAGCTCAAAAGTCATAGGGCAGATGTGGTTATCCTTATGTATTGATGAAAAAACTGTGAGCATTTTCATCAAAGATTTTGATGAAATCAAAATTTTCACCAGAAAATCAAACTGTGTGATTTTAGGGTTGGACTTTTGATCATGTGGAATTAGTCAACCTGGAGACTGAGTTTCAAGTACTCAGATGTAGATAATCAATCAATTGATGAATTGTGTCCACGTAGTGGGGCCCTAGTAAAAACTGCATGTGGAGATTTGGGTCAGCCTCTCTGGCTGGTGATACTCTGTAGATACTTCATCAGTGCTGAGAAGGTAATGTTCTGAGGAAAATGGAAGCTTCATGTGTGGAGCCCCTTATATCCTTGCCTTATAATAAAACAAAACCATGAGCATAACAGCCTCCAGTGAGTCACCCAACGTGACGGTAGTTTGGAGAACCCCTGAACTTGCAGCTGTCGTTGGAAATGGGGGCAATCTTGTGTGGACTCACACCTGTAACTTTGTAGTTAGACACACACTGTTCACAGTTAGTGTTAGGATTCATGAGCAGACCCAGCAGTCTGACGGACAGTGCCCTCAAACTTTGCAGTGTGGCTAACTCTAGGAAAGTGATCTGTTCAAAAATCACCAAGCTGGAGGCAATCCAGAAATGGAACTCAAATAATTGTAACATAATAAGTACGCACGTGACACAAAGCGCTCTTACCAGGAATGTCCCAGCTAGTGCAGAAATTGCTGAGCAATCTTTCATAGAAACAGTGGTAACCAGAGCATCTAGGAAGTGGGATAAGGACAGTGGCAGGAAGTACGGAGTCAGTCCACCAACAAGAGGCAAATGGGAGCAAGTGGGAGATCTTGGGATCGATTCATTGGTATGCGGGAGGAGGGATGGTGGAGACATAAACTGTAACCTTTACACAGGGTGGACCAGCCCTCAGCTGTGGTGAGCTGGTATTTCTGCTCTCTCCAGCACGTCTTCCTGAGGCTCCTGGGATCAGACTCATCAGAGACTCCAGTTTGGGAATAAGTCACATTTCCATAGGTTTGTGGCCCATGCCAACCCCATGGGAAGAGTGAGAGATGAAAGAGCCACACCCACTGTGCTTCGTAGATCCTAAATTGTTACTGTCCCCCCTTGTTGTGTGACCCGAGACGTGAATGAACAGCAGCTTTGCCGTGGGTGTAAACTCGCTCCTGTAATTATTAAGTCAAGAAACGGACTACATAAGATGAGATGGTGTGTAGCAAAGATCTTTATTTTAGAGGTTTGATTTTATATTTTTCTAGTCATGTAAACACTTAATCTATTATCTATTAGTTTCACCACTACCTTAATTTACTTATCTGAAATAAACTAAAAAGGAAATATCCTGTTACCACATCAACATAATCACTTTTGCAGTACACATCTTCTTCTAAACACTGACTAATTTCTGGACAGGTGTGTAAGCAAAATCATAAAGAAGAAAGTAGCCACAGAGGAACAGAGTTAATGGAAAAATATCTTCAAGAATTCACTCAGTTTACTCAGTATGAAGTAATGACTGTGTCCTTCCTTCAGGGCAGAGCACCTATAGACCTCTGACAATATGTTGTTAACATAAGTCAAACCTCTGGCCCATATCTCTGAGGAAGGGCAGCATGCCCTTTGATCTCAGGCTTCATGGGGTGTACAGCTTCAGAGAAATGGCTTAAGGAATTTATAACTCCAGGGAAGCCAACTCTGCATGTAGCCCAGGGGTGTCCAAGTCCCTTAAGCCTCTGGAAGAAAAGAAAGTCATTTTAAACTCACACTGAATTCACTTTGTGTGCTTGATGTAGGACATGTTTTTTCTAAATATTATCCTATACCCCTCCACCCTGAAATTTCAAAATTCCAGAAAAGGGCATGCAGCTGCAGTGGTAACAGAGTGCCCACCATGGAGCTGGCCTTGGCGGCATTGCAGGGAAGCAGCTGCCCTCAACACATTTCAAACTGCACTATGCCAGGAGCCCTGAGAGGGTCTGTGTCAAAGACACCAACAGAAGCAATCTTAATCTTCTGTGTAATCGGCTGTGACATTCTGCTCACCTTTCAGGCTTTTTTGTGAAGCTGTCAGTTTAACCATTTCTAATTTAGGGTCAACTTAATCCAAGAGACTGGCTCCATTGTTAAGCAGACAGAAGTAGTTATTTGACTACCAGTTACATCCTCAGGTCCGGACATCTCAACACTGTCAGGGCAGCTGTGTGCAGTCATGGGGGTCGGAGCCCACTTTGCTCCAGGCCCTTTTCCTGTTTCATTTAATCCTTGCAGCCAACTGCTGGAGTATGGATTATTATCCCTGTATTACAGATGATAAAATTGAGGCTCAGGGAAATTAAGTAATTTGCCCAAGGTTATTAAAAAGTCAGAAAAATAATAATAAGAAGAAGTTAACTGATGACTCTACACTGAACCTCAGAGTCAAAGCATTCTATGATAGATACATTCTTATTTGACAATGTGAATGCTATTTTTTTGCATTATTATTATTATTATTGCTCAATATTTCATTGCAGCAATCGTCTGATTTCTTTTCTGAATGTATTTATCTCCGTTCATTCTTTACAAGGTTTTTGTTTCTAGTTCTTGTCTTAAACACTGTTATTGTTATTAAATTTTAAGCCTTTTCAATATTGTGAAGGCAAAAAGTGGAAACCAAAAAAAAAAAAAAAAAGAACCATTCAGAACAGCAATGAAATCCAGATTTTTCTGCTGCTAAGTCTTAATATTCTCATCATTCCTCACCATCTGATGTATAAATATAATTCTGAAATATATAATAACTGTCATGCATGTGTTAGCTCAGGAGACTATTAATTTAGGAATATAAGTAAGAAATTCTGAGGTATGACCTAAACTTTATCTCTAATTTATATGGTAGTGTTGGTTGTATTTTTAAAAACTAGTCTGTTAATTCGCCCCCCCAAACCATGTCCAACTGTCTAGAACTCAAATACCGTAAGTTCAACAATTATTTACTAAGTGCACGAATGCTCCTTCTCTCCACACCCACGCCAGCATCTGCTTTTCAATATTGTGATGTGGGCCATTGTCACTGGGGTTAGATGATATCTCAAAGTGATTTTAATTTGCATTTTTCTGATGATTAGGAACAAAGAGCATTTGTTCATGTGTTTGTCGGCCATTCTTCTGTCCTCATGAGAAAATATTCTGATCATGTCTGTCTCTGGGCTATTTTTTAAAGGGGTTGTTTGCTCTTTTCTTGTTGTTTTGCTTGAGTTCTTTGTTGATTCTGAGTCTCAGCCCATTGTCAGATGTGTAGCACACAAATCCTTTCTCCCACTCTGAAGATCCTCTCTTGGCTTTGTTGATTTGTGTCCTGAGCTGTGCAGAAGCTTTTTAACTTGATTAGGTCCCATTTGTTCATATTTGTTGTTGCTGAGATTGCCAATGGGGGCCTTCCTCATAAATTCTTTTCCTAGGCCAATAGGATTTAGTATTTCTTCCCATACTTTCTTCTAGAATTATAAAGTTTTATGTCTTAGATTGAAATCTTTTATCTATTGGGAGCTAAGTTTTGTGAAGCAGTGAGAGGTGTGATGATAAAAATATTATCTGTTTATGGTATATGTTATTATGAGGCTGTATAATAACTAAGTGCAACTACTTGCCAGTTGTAGAACAAGTATAATTTGTGTTAATTTACTGAGACAAACATCATGTGAATTTTGTCTATTCCTTTTTTTTAGATTTATTGTATTTGTAATTAGTGCCATATTTCCCATTTGGTCTGATATATGTAGTATTTTGCTTCATTATGATTGTTAATCATACTTTTCATCATCATCATCATCATTAAACCCATAACTGGCATACGTACAAAGATGAAAACATTCTGGAATTTATGTTTGGAAAGGGAGGGATAATTGGTTGATGTTATGCACTGGAGACAGTGAAGATTCTCTAGGATTCCTCTTAGAATCTCCATATCCATTCATAAAAGTTAAAGAAAAACTACAGCAACTAAATCAGAAATCTGAGGCTTCAGATCCTCAGGAACGGAGCCTGGTCATCCTATCAGTTAGCTACAGATTCCATGGTCTGAATGTCTGTGTCCCTCCAAAATTCATGCTGAAATTTGAACTCCCAAGATGGGATTAAGGGCAGAGCTTTTGAAAAATGATTAGATCGTACAAGTGGAGGCCTCATGAATGGGGTTGGGGACTTTATCAAAGAGGCTCCAGAGAATTTCCTCGTCCCTGCTATCCTGTGGGGACAGAAGAAGGAGCCATCTGTCACCAGGAAGGGGCCTCACCAGACACTGGGCGTGCCAGCAAATTGACCTTGGACTTTGCAACCTCTAGGAATGTGAAATACATTTCTGTTGTTTATAAGCCACCTTGTCTATGGCATTTTCTCACAGCAGTCTGAATGGATTTAGACAAAAACTAGTTGAGGTCCTGGTTAGGGGGAAAACATTATGGAATGAGCAATTGGAAGAAGGAAATTATAAACATCAACCATAAGATTGTTCCTCCCACTCTCTACATTTTAATAATTCCAACCTTTTTCCTTTGTCTTCTAAGTCCTAGGGCAGCAAATGTGCTGGAAGTTTTTACCTCTATGATGTCTCTTTTTTATCCTTTCAGTCACCTGTTTGATGACCTCATACTAGCTTTTTTTTTTTTTTTTTTTTTTTTAATGTTAAATTGTCTCTGTTTAACCATCCAGTGGAGGTTTTGCCTGCCTTCTGGCAAATCCAGCTGATTTAGTTCTCTCGGACAATACTTTTCAAATGTTACTCCATGGGCTTCAACCTGACAATTCTTCCCAGTTGCTAAAGCTTTGGGGGGGGGGGGAGGGGTCCTGAGAAGTTGTTTCCTAGTTGCCTTGTTACTGCTTACAGTGTTGATCACAAATCAATGTCTTCATTTATGCCTTAACTCTCAGAATATAGGATTTAAGGAGCTACTGAAGATTTTTGTATACAAGTAGGAGAAGGAAAGCAGTGTTTAGGAAAGGCTTATAAAAGGTTTTATGGAAGTGAGCAGTAAGAAGCAGAGGTGCTCACAAATAGGCAGTCCTGTTAGGAGTCAGTTGCAAGGAACGCACAATGGGGTTACCATCTGCACTGGGGCGGAAGCAGTGAGAGTAAAAAACAAAGACACCAAATCTAGAGCCCTCTTGAATGAAGAAACTCTGGGACGGGGTCTCAGGATGGGGCTCTGGGTTCTGCCCGCCAGGCTGCTCCCTCAGGGCAGCTGGGAGTCAGGTCCAGTTCAGGCACAAACACATGCCGACCCTACTTACGCAGAGATAGCTGTTGGGCAGAGTGCAAAATAAACCACTAAGTCAAGTCAGACTCAGGAGCCAAGTTTCTAGATTAGCATCAGAAATCAATCTGTGATATTTTACGACATAGGCTGTCCCACAGGATAGCACACTAAGAACACAATTAGAAACTCAGTTGAGTGAGCGAGGGAGGCTGAAGTCAGGGCCTGAGGAGGTGGGAGGGGGGTGAATAACTGAAGCATCAGCCTACAGGTCTTGTGTCACGTCTAACAGGACTGCGAAGACAGCTCGTTCACCGGTGCTGAGTACTTGGCAGAGATTATTAAAGTTCATAATACTCAGCAGTATTTCCTTCCCCTTCTCTGAAGCTTCTTGGTGAGGAATAGAGGTTAAGGCCCTGCAGGTGTGTTTAAAGGGCAGCTTGCCTTCCTCCCCCAACAGCAGGGAGTTCGCGGTAATAAATACCCTCCAGACTGCACCTGCCTGGTCTTGGGGGCCTGCACTGTCCTTGCCCTGCAGGCTTCATTACCTTACTGATAAGTGCAAGAAAGAGGGAAATGAAGAGGACATCTTATGGCATCACTGTGGTGAATATTTGATGCAGAGTTCTTTGGTTAGTAACTTTGGTCAGGGTCAGGGAGCAGGAAGCCTCACAGGCTGGCTGCAGAGCGGGCCTTACATCAAGCATTTGATTCACTCAGAGTTGCTAGGCTTCTCTGCTTACCCTCCCACCAGCGCAGCAAGCTGAGGTGTTACACAGGGACAGGAGGCACGTGGACGTGCTCTGGAAAATACACAGCGCTGAGAATGTCAGAGTCATCCCAGAGAAGGGGGCAGAGGACAGGGAGTCAGAAGGTCTGTGCGCGAGCCTCTGCTTCACCAATCTGCTCTTCTCCACCAGGCCCTGGCGGTTCTCCGCGTGCCCAGGCCTCATCCTGGTCGCCCTGCCCCAGAGCTGCATGGAAGTCGCTCTCTCCTGCTGTTCCCAGGACGTGCCAGGCTCCTGGTCATTGCCGGGGTGTTTGGATTGCTGACTCCCCAACTGGAAACAGGCTCCTCCTTACCCTGAGAGTCAGGTGTTTTCTCCCCGTGGCTTCCCCTGGCTCTTTAGCTTTTAGTTCATGTTACTTTCTCAGAGATGCCACACCTGGCACAAGAGGAGGCCGTTTCATCAGGGTTTATGGAATGAATAAGTGATCATGGTGCTGAAGGTGGTGAGGCATTTAAAGGATGCAGCCATGCCTGATAAACGTAGCAGCTGTGACTGCTGACTTGCTCTACGCCCAGAGCAATTCAGAAACAATCTGGTTTTCTTTTTTTTTCTTTTTTTGAGACTTCTCCGGTTTGGCACAAGGATAAGAACCTGAAACAATCTTTAGCCACACATGAAAAGTCAGCTTTGGTTGTATCCAGTGATATGTATAAGTCATTTAAAAGTTTTTCAATATGTTTACAGATATTATTATGTTTTAAAACAAACCCGTGTATGTGTGTGAGAGAGAAAGTTTTTGAGAGTACCGTTTTTATCTCTTTCAACAGAGATTTTCTTTGTATCAGCCTACTTGGTGTTTTCTGAGCTTCCTCTTGGGTCCTTACTTTTTAAATGAATATTGAAAAATTGTTGTCGGTTATCTTTTTGAAACATTTTCCTGCCCTGATTCTCACTCTTCCTCTTCAGGGACTCCTATTGCCTGTTTTTTTTTGTTGTTGTTTTGTTTTGTTTTGTTTTGTTTTGTTTTGTTTTGTTTTTTTCCAAACTATTTAATATTATCCCCCCCACACCCCTTTGATTTTCTTTGGCTTTTAATTTGTTCTTTTTTTCTCTTGGTATTTTAGTCTGCATGATTTTTTTTTGACCTACCTTCAAGTTCATTTGCTTTTCTCTGCTGTTTCCAGCTCATCAAAAAAAAAACAAAAAAACTTCATTTTGGTTTTTCACTTGCTGTATCTCACCTTTTTTTTTTTTTAATTTTTAGAATTTATTGTCTTCACTGAAATTCCTCATCCATTTATACACATTGTACAGCTTTCCTACAAGATGATTTAATATATTAGGCATAGTTAGTTTATAGTCTAAGTGTGATAATGTCAAAACTCAGGCCATTTTGGTCTTTTATCTCTGTTGTTTTTATATTTAACTATTTACATTCTTGACCATGGGTCATTACTTTCTTGCTGTTTTGGATGTTGTGTCATTTTTTATTGAGTACTGGATTAAATAGTATGTGTAATAGAACAGTAGAGATGAAGTTAAATAATTTTATGCCCAGAAATTAATGTGTCTTTTGTTCTATAAAGCCCTCGGCTTGTGTATTTGGGGGCAGGTAGGGCTGTTGATCCAGACTGTGGCTGAGCTGGGTTTGGGCTTTGTTGCTGCTTTAGTGGAACAAAGTCTCTGAGTTCCTTCAGTTGGGAGCACTGCTCTAGCCTTGTGGTTTGTGCGGAGCACCAGAATCTTTGTGTTTCACTCCATGGTCAGATTCCAGTAGCTCTTGCCTGACTCTGCCCTGGAGAGGATTCTTTCCCCACACTCCTCCGCTAATAGCAGATGGGTGTTCTTGGGTATTTCATACAAGATTTGTAGTGAGGAGAGGAGTTTCTTGGTTTTCCTGTCTCAGCCTGAGTCTCAGAGAGGCCCTGTGTGCCTGAACCTCAGGGATAAAGTCCTTGATCCTCCCCAGTAGCAAACCCTGTCTGCTTCCTCCTTGGTCTAGGACCTGGATATCATGTTCCAGAGACCACTGCCTTGCACCTTGTGATATTTCTCCCCACCGCAGCAAACAGCTTCTTCCCACTGTCATCCAGGCATCTGGCACAGGCAGGTCCCCTGCCTTTCTTTCACTGGCAGGTGGCTTCTCCTGGTAACAATAACAGAGATCTATTGACAAATGTCATTATATTTCCATAAATGTATGTGAACTCGCTCAAGACCTCCCCAAAGTAAATACTAAGATTTTGCATTAAACTTTTAGAAAAACAATTCATCCAAATCTTCATGATCCTTGACAACTGGATTCTCCTTTTAGAAGTTACACAGTTTCTTTCATCTTTAGTTCTCAAGACTTTGGTTTATCCTGATCTTTCCCCCTGCTGCCTTGTGCAAGGAGCCTGCCAACGTTTTAGTTAAAAGGAGTGAAAATCACTCAAAAAAAATATATGAATTAACTGCATTATTCTTCATTTTTAAATATCTAAAATTTGGGTTATATATTGGGTACATGTGGGTATATGCTGCTATGGACTGAATGCTTATGTCTCTCCCAGATTATATTCCTCGTCTCCAATGTGACACCTGAAGGTGGGATTTTTGGTTAGGTCGCTAGAGCCTTTGTGAAAGGGATAAGTGCTGTTAAGTAGAGAGTGCAGAGAGTTCCTTTGCTGTTTCTGCTATGTAGGGACACAGCAAAGAGGTGGTCATCTGCGAACCCAGAAGAGGGCCCTCACCAGATGTCAAATCCTCTTGTTCCTTGGTTTTCATGCAAAGATCTGTGAGAACTTCAGCCTTTAGTAGTGTAAGGAGTAACCTTCTGTTGACTATAAGCCGTTTAGTCTAGGGTATTTGATTAGAGCAGCCTGAACAAGCTAAGATACATGTCAACTTTTTTTTTTTTTTTTTTTTTTCAGGAAATCAATTGTCTTGTACATGTGAAATTCATAGGGAAAATTTTCAAAGTGATTATCTTTATCATTAAAGCTATATTCCTTTACCTTTTTCTTGGTTCACTTAATAAAATGTAACCTGTAAGTGATTAAAAAAAGAGTATGCTCCTTAGCACGCATGTCAAATGCTTGTACAATACCAGTGCTTAATGGTTTACTGTTGGTAATAATTAGCAATAGAGGCAGTGATGGTCTACGAGGTTGGACAGGGAGGTCATGAACTCATTCTAGAAAAAGCGCTACCTACCTCATTGCTGAATGTCACATGGTCAAGAGACGGCCAAGGGGAGTACTTCGAAGGTACCGTAGTAATATCCAGTGATGAGCTACATAGTTAAATAACTCTTCCTATAGATCTGATTTCAATGGTCCCATGGAAGTGTTGCATGACCGGAGACGTGAATGAGCAGAAGCTTTGCTGTAGGTGTAAAACTCGCTCCTGTAATTATTAAGTCAAGAAACAGACTATACACTCTGATATGGCGTATAGCAAAGTTTTTTATTTTAAGTTCAGGTTTTATATTTTTTCAGTCAGGTACACACTTAATCCTTTAACGATTAGCTTCTTCCTTTTCTCACTTTAT
>CAUYPK010127631.1:0-14777 GCA_963574355.1 Loris lydekkerianus
AAGAAATAGAGCTCCTGAACAGACCAATTTCAAGCACTGAGATTAAAGAAACAATAAAAAAGCTTCCAACAAAAATATGCCCTGGTCCAGATGGCTTCACACCAGAATTCTATCAAACATTCAAGGAAAAGTTTATTCTAGTACTGCAGAAATTATTCCAAAAAATTGAGGAGGAAGGAATCTTCCCCAACACGTTCTATGAAGCAAACATCACCTGAATGCTAAAACCAGGAAAAGACCTAACTAAAAAGGAGAATATCAAACCAATTTCACTCATGAATATAGATGCAAAAATTCTCAACAAAATCCTAGCCAATAGATTACAGCTTATCATCAAAAAAGTCATATATCATGATCAAGTAGGTTTCATCCCAGGGATGCAAGGCTGATTTAATATACACAAGTCCATAAACGTTATCCATCATATTAACAGAGGCAAAATTAAAGGCCATATGATCCTCTAGATAGATGCAGAAAAAGCATTCGATAAAATCCAGCATCCTTTTCTAACTAGAACATTGCAGAGTATAGGCATAGGTGACACATTTCTGAAACTGATTGAAGCTATCTATGACAAACCCATAGCTAATATTTTACTGAATGGAGCAAAACTGAAAGCTTTTCCTCTTAGAACTGGAACCAGACAAGGCTGTCCTCTGTCACCTTTACTATTGAACATAGTGCTGGAAGTTCTAGCCAATATAATTAGGCAAGACAAGGAAATAAAGGGCATCCAAATGGGAGCAGAGGAGGGCAAACTCCCCCTCCTTGCTGACGACTCGATCTTATACTTATAGAATTCCAAAGACTCAATGACAAGACTCCTGGAAGTCATCAAAAAATACAGTAATGTCTCAGGATATAAAATCAACGTCCACAAGTCAGTTGCCTTTGTATATGCCAATAACAGTCAAGATGAGAAGTTAATTAAGAACACAACTCCCTTCACCATAGTTTCAAAGAAAATGAAATACCTAGGAATATACCTAACAAAGGAGGCGAAGGACCTCTAAAAAGAAAATTATGAAAACCTCAGAAGGGAAATAGCAGAGAACTTTAACAAATGAAAGAACATATCATGCCCATGGCTGGCAAGAATGAACATTGTTAAAATGTCTATACTTTCCAAAGCAATCTACCAATTCAATGCCATTCCTATTAAAATACCAACATTGTACTTTAAAGATTTTGAAAAAATGATTCTGCATTTTGTATGGAACCAGAAAAAAACTTGTGTAGCTAAGGCAGTTCTTAGTAATAAAAATAAAGCTGGGGGCATCAGCATACCAAATTTTAAGTTGTACTACAAAGCCATAGTGGTCAAGACAGCATGGTACTGGCACAAAAATAGAGACATAGACACTTGGAATCAAATAGAAAACCAGGAAATGAAACTAACATTTTACAACCACCAAACCTTTGATAAACCAAACAAGAACATACCTTGAGGGAAACACCTATTCAATAAGTGGTGTTGGGAGAACTGGATATCCACATGTAAAAGACTGAAACTGGACCCACACCTTTCTCCACTCACAAAAATTGATTCAAGATGGATAAAGGACTGAAATTTAAGGCATGAAACAATAAAAATTCTCAAAGAAAGCATAGGAAAAACACTGGAAGATAATGGCCTGAGGAAAGACTTCATGAAGAAGACTACCATGGCAATTGCAACAGCAATAAAAATAAACAAATAGGACCTAATTAAACTGGAAAGCTTCTGTATAGCTAAGGAGACAACAACCAAAGCAAATAGACAATCTACACAATGGGAAAGGATATTTGCATATTTTTGAGTCAGACAAAAGCTTGGTAACTAGTATCTATAGAGAACGCAAATTTTCATTAATCCACATGAAAAAAGCCAATAATCCCATATATCAATGGGCAAGAGACATGAATAGAACCTTCTCTAAAGAAGACAGATGAATGGATAACAAACATACGAAAAAATGTTCCTCATCCCTAATTATTAGAGAAATGCAAATCAAAGCTACCCTGAGATATCATCTAACCCCAGCAAGAATGGCATCACACATCACAAAATCTCAAAACTGCAGATGCTGCCGTGGATGTGGAGAGAAGAACACTTTTACACTGCTGGTGGGACTGCAAACTAATACAACCTTTTTGGAAGGAAGTATGGAGAACCTCAAAGAACTCAAGCTAGACCTCCCATTTCATCCTGCGATCCCATTACTCGGCATCTACCCAAAAGGAAAAAAAATTATTTTACCATAAGGATACTTGCACTAGACTATTCATTGCAGCTCAATTTACAATCGCCAAAATGTGAAAACAGACTAAATGCCCACCAACCCAGGAATGGATTAACAAGCTGTAGTATATGTACACCATGGAATACTATTCAGTCATTAAAAAAATGGAGACTTTACATCCTTTGTATTAACTTGGATGGAAGTGGAAGACATTATTCTTAGTAAATCATCACAAGAATGGAGAAGCATGAATCCTATGTACTCAATTTTAATATGAGGACAACTAATGACAATTAAGGTCATGGTGGGGGTGGGGAAAGGGGAAAGCAGAGAGAGAAAAAAGGAGGGCAGGGTGGGGTCTTAGTGTGTGCTACACCTATGGGGTACAAGACAAAAAGAAAGAAAGAAAAGAAAAGAAAAGTCCTGGCATTGATTACATTTTCATTATTTAGGTTAAGGCATAGCTGGCTAAGGACTCGGAGAAGAATTAACTCATTCTATTCATATGCTAAAACAACAGTAGCATCTTTATTGAAACAACATATTTATTTTCCCTAAAAATAAAGATCACATGAGCACAAGAGTATGAGGTTGTGGTGAGTGAGGCTGACACCATGGCACTGTAGCCTGGGCAACAAAGCAAGACATTATCTGAAGAATTAGAGAGAGAGAGAGAGAAGGAGGAGGAGGAGGAGGAGGAGGAGGAGGAGGAGGACGAGGAGGAGGAGGAAGAGGAGGAGAGGAAAGAAGGAAGGAAGGAAGGGAGGGAGGGAGGGAGGGAGGGAGGTTAGGAGGGAGAGAGGGAGGGAGGAAAGAAGAAAAGCCAGTTTCTGGGAGAGAGGCATGATAATGCAGTAGAAAGAGCACTGGAATGGAAACTAAGAATCTCAAGTTTCAGAAAAATAATTTCTTAGCAACAAGATGTTAGATTCTAGCTCTACCTATTAACTGATTACCACAATCAAAATTCCTTACAAAATGTTGCTTTCAAAATGTTGCTTTCAAAAATGTTGCTATGTCCAGCTAACCAACTGAAGTGACCCCTTATCCTCTAAATATTGCAGTCCTTTGAAATAAAAGTTTACACATCTACACAATACACACATCCACAGGTACACTTTTATACACACACAAACATACACAAACATTTTTTCTTAATTATTGTCCCCATTGGTCTTTATAGTTATTCAAATCACCTGGATATTTTTTTCAATCTTCTTTTTAAGTGTGAATTTAGAAAATACTCACTAAGATAATTCTTATAGTTTAGATCTGATCTTGTTGGTGCCACCAATTTTCATGAGTCATAAAGTGCTCTCACTGTGCTAATCTTGAATTTCTGAATTAATAAAACAGCTTCCTGGGAACTTTCTTGTAGAAAAATTGTTTGACATCAAAAGGAACCACACATTCTCAAGAAAAAAAAAGGTTACACAAGCACATACTGCTTTGCTGAAATTAACAGTTATGGGTTAATTAATAGCTCTTGAAGATAAACAATGTCTATTGAATAAATACTAATCATCAAGTTAGGAAGAGATAGTACAATGTAATCAATCCACCAAAGTACTGATTTTTTCACAGATAGTTGGTGACATTAGTCAGTTTGACATTGACATATTAAATACCAATTTTAGCAAGACTGAAGAAAAAATAACTCACACTGGGGAATAACAGGAAAAAAATTGAAATGTGGAACAAAGATTAGGCCCCATTAATCATGTATCATTTAGGAATGCTGGCTCACTGTTCTTTTCTGTTTTTCATCCAATTGATCTTTGACATTTGAGAGCTTTCTAAAAATATATTTTACTTTAAAGTTCATGGTACTTGAAGAAAACTAAATGTTGCATGTCTTCCGTGACAGTGACACACACACACACTTGAGACCTTTTATGGACTGTTTGACCATTGCTAGTTGGGAGATAAACTCTCCATCACCACCACCATCATCATCATCATGGAAACTTATTTTGATTGTCATCACTTTTCTAGTTCTCAAACTTTCAACAGTCAGGAGGTCTAATGAAGGGGCAAGTGAAAAGACAGACAAGGAGAGGGTGACACTGATTGGTAATTAGAGTTCAGAAGAGAAATGTTCATGAAGTTCATTGGAGTAAGGGATGGCTCAGGTCAAGAGAAAAGGAGGAAGGGAGGTGGAGGGGAAAGGCCAGCAAACATAGACAGGCATGACTGAACTCCAGTGTTTTTGTTCTGTGTGAAATATTGGTGTGGCAGCAACCAATACTCCCCCAGCCCAAACACACACACCTACATGCACAATCAGAGTGCTGTCCAGAGCCTTAGGTAAAGATTTGGTCTTGAGGGAAGACAAGAGAATAGCATAGGGAAGAAAGAATAGGGGGATGAGTAAGAGAGGGCAAGGTAGTCAGTGAAATTCTCACAGGATGCTGATGACACTACACAGCTGAACAATCTTGGAATTTTTTCCCTTTGGGGGAATTGTTTTGCAGGTGGAGTGATCACCCTGAGTATCCATTCCATGAAGAATATTAAATTCAGAGAGTTCCTGGGAAGATGCTTCTTGCCCGTGTGTATGCCAGGATGTTGGGATGGGGTTTTACTATCCTTAAAGCAGTGATGGAAACATGCTTAACTTTTGTTTAGTAGAAGTGATTTTTGCTCAATCACATTGAAAGAAAAATATTTAAATCTGTTGAAATAATAACTGAGAATTTACCAGCTAATATTTTATCAGATCAATGTCTTCTAGGTTTCAGACAGAAAAACATTAGACTTTAGAAAAGACCTCAAAAGCAACATATGAAGACAAGCGACTCATAAATATGGCTGCTACCACTGGTAGTCTGAGTTCTTCAGCAGTTAATAGGACTACAGAGAAGGTGGAGAGCCAGCCTATGGAAGTGTGCTGGCAGTGGCCTTGATGTCTGAATCATTGAATATATGCATATTAGAAACAGCCATAATAAGGTTCAGATGTGCATTATTGCATTAACAAGCAAGTGATTCACTGCACCTTGAGTAGAATGAGAGAGGGCTAAGTGTAGAAAAGTCTTAAAATAGAGCTAAACACCACCATGCTCAGCAAAGCCATAATGATTTTGTTCTCATTTGTTTCCATCCAATGTGTATTTTTCTGGCTTTTTCCCAGCCTGAAGGATGGATACTTCCTTGTTCTCTCTTGCATCCTTAGAGGGCCTGAGTTTCAACACAACTAGCATCCATACTTGTACTGTCTTACACTCTTGCCCACACTGATCACAGAACCAACATTTTGTGAAGCGGTTTGAAAAAACCAACATACACAAATAAAAACCTGCATCGTAAAGTTTTATTCAAAGACAGCTATTTTATAAAAGAAGGCATTCAAAACAGATATTTTAGGGGACACTTGAAAGAACAAGTTTTATAAATTTATTATACTTAGGATTTTAAGAGTGTTACTGGGATAGCTGTGAAATTGTGAGAAAGTAACAAGTTCAAAAGAACACTGATAATTTTACTGTATATAGATTTTTAAAGAGTGGATAATACTATTAGAATTCAGCAAGAGAGATGTACCTATTTTCAATTCAACTAGAGAAAAATATATTTTATTCATTTATATTATGTCACTCCTACAGGGCAAGAGAGTTCTTTAAAATATTATGTTTTCCCAAGACCAATTGCTTATGGATACTCTTCAGTGACCTGAAGACATTTCTGAGAAATTATCACTTTAAAAATGTCATCTATATTCATTGATTATTTCCATTGATTCCAATATTAATATTTATAATGTTACAATTTAGAAAATATTTTGTTCACAAGAAATAATAAATTTTGATCATTTGTTTCACCACATGAATCTGCATTCTATTCCTAAGGTGGGGGGGTGAGGGGAGAATCATCTGAATCAAACAAAATTAAAAAGTATTTGATTGAGTTCCTAATGGAAAGAGAGCAAAGAAAACTGAGTACCAGATGGAAGAAGAGAAACTTAAGTTGGGTTCTCTGTTGCCAAAGCCCTTCAAAATAATTCAAGGGGGATGGTCTAAGCGTGGGAATAGAGACAACACTATCTTGAAAATAGGGTCATTGTATGTGTAATTAAGGTGATATTGATTCCTCACAAAAGAAGGAAATATAGACACGGACAACACACAGTGAGAAACTATGTGGAGATAAAGGCAGAGATCGTGATGATGCTTCTACAAGCTGAGAAACACCAAAGATTGCTGACAACTACCAGAAATGAAGAAAGGGAGGGAGGGAGGCAGGAAAGGAAAGGAAGAAAGGAAGACATTCTCCCTCTGCCCTCATAAGAAATCTGAGATGTCCTGTCTACAACTTGCTCTCAGGCTTGTGGCCTCCAGAATTGTGCAACAATAAGTTGCTATTGTTTAAGCTACCCAGCAAGTGGTGCTTCATTACAGCAGCTGGGCAGACTAATGCACCATCCCTCAGGCAGGCTTTCTGGCTTCTCCAGCTGACATTAATATCAAACATGGCTTCACCCAGTCGATGCTTTTCTGAGTCCAGGTAGTGATAACCAACAATCCAGATCCTTCTGGGGACTTCTGCAATCCCAAAGAGATGTTTGATAAATCCATCTCCTTTATCAATGGTCTCTGGTCAGCTATGGGGTAAGATACATCAACAGTGATGCAACCAGCCTCAAAGAAAAAGAGAACAAGAGCATTCCATACTTGCAGGGCCATAAAAGCCATTGAACAGGGTGTAGAGCAAGATGGTGGATTAGGAATAGCTCCTTATTAGCCACTGGTAGTGAGACAGGGAAAGAGAACTACAGGCACCTCTGGCTGGGGGAACTTAATCTAAGGGCACAGGGAAGCAGTGGTAAACACCAGAAGCCAGCAAAGAGGTCTGGAGCTGAGGAAAACTAGCACAGAAGGCAAGAGCTTGTGTACAGGTAAGGGCTGGCTGGCCAAACTTCATGCAGAGAACTGGGGACAGGAAAGGGCTGCCCTGTATTTTTTTTATTTCAGACTAAACTGCTCACTGGAGCTGCCTTGGAAGACTTGAAAAAGTGAGTGGCCTCAACCAGTGTCCAGAAGCCTGGATTGAATACCAGGTGGGGTGGATCTCCCATTGGCTTGGCTACTACCAGGTGCCACTATTGTATGAAGGTTGTGCCAGCGGAATAGTCCACAAGGTTCTAGTGTATGGCCAGTTTTGGCATGATTGCTGAGCAACCGTCCTTGTGGTAAGCTGAATGCACCCCTCAGAAGGCCAATTCGTTGACAGGCGACATTGTTTGATATGACTCCTAAGGTAGCTGGTGAGAGTTTTAGGATCCAATTGCATGGGGATGGAATACTGACAACATGACCAGAACCTGACTGAGGGCAGATAAGTCAGGAAGATTGAATCTCCTCTACAACTAGAAAGTGGCTACCAGCCCTCAATATACATATAAAAAGCAGCATATGTGTTTTCTGTCCCTCAACACTATAACATCTTATGTGCTCGCATGCACACACACACACACACACACACACACACACACATACACACACACATAGAGAATGGACATAAAGTTGATGTGCAATTTAATGTAGTGTACAAATTAAAATTGCACATGAACTTTACGGCCACTGTTTGTGTGTATACACACACACACATATGTATATATTTAGACCCTGTGTGTGTGTATGTATATATATATAGTGTTGTTGTTGTTGTTGTTCTTGTTCATTTTTCCACCATTTCCCAATTTCTTTCTTAGTTTTTTTTTTCTTTTGTCTTTTTGTTATTTATTTATTTTTTTTTTTTGGTTTTTTCTTTTTCTAACTTGGTTATACTTTCATTTTTTCATTTTCAACTTCTTCAATAGCAAGGGCTCCTCCCTTCTTGTGATAGTTTTTCAGTCCCTTTTATTCTTTTTTCCTTTTTTACTTTTCTCCTTTTTTCTCTTTTGGTAGAGATTTTTCTACTTTTCTCATCTAGCCTACATAAATTTCTCATACAATAGCTAATATATTCTTTTTTTTTTATTTCGTATAATTGTATTTTCAATTTTCTTTATTTTTATCCTTTTTTTATTCTTTTCTCTGAATGATGCGAGGTCACAGCATTGGTCTAGCTCAGGAAGGTCATAAGCTAAGGGTCTAGGATCATAAGCTCAGGGTCAAGACAATATTGGTATGTCACCACTGCAACATACTTCCGATTTTTTTTTCTTCTTCTATATTTGCCAGAGGTGGGGGTCTTGCTTTTGCCCAGGTTGGTAAAAACCTCCTGACTTCAAAGGACCCACCTAGCCTAGCATCCCCAAATCTAGGATGGTCATAGCACCCTACCATTTCTCCTATCACTCTTTCCTTTTTTCCATCCTTCTCTTCTTCTCTTCAATTGTTTTCTTTGACCCCACCTTCTTTTTTTTTTTTTTTTTTTTTGCAGTTTTTAGCCAGGGCTGGGTTTGAACCCGCCACCTCCAGTATATGGGGCTGGTGCCCTACTCCTTGAGCCACAGGTGCCACCTTTTCCTTCTTTTCCTTCTTCTTTTTATTTTTTTTCTCTTTATCTTTTTTTACTTTCTTCCTTCTCTCTTGGTACCCATTTCTTCCTTTTGGCCTTACACATAAAGTCCACTTCAACACCTAAGCTGTGAGACAAGGTAACTTAAAGTGAAGGAGGTAGTGAGAAGGAATAAAGTAGAAGGAGGAAATGGACAGGAAGAAAACACACATAAGGAAGAACCAACAGAAAAATTCCAGAAACATGAAAAACGCAAACAGAGGGAATTGACAAGAAAGTAGAAAAACAAAATCAAAAAATGGATGAAAGATATGAAGAGTGTAAAAAAGGATATGGAAGAGCTTAAGGAATTTAATGTGTCAATCAGGGAACTTAAAAATGCTGTAAAATTATCAATAACAGAATAGATCATGGAGGAGAAAGAATCTCAGAGCTAGAAGATAAAGCTCTTGACCCAGGTAGTTAAAGAAGCAGAAGAGAGAGAAAGCAGAGAATTACAGGACTTCATGAAGCAGTCAAACATATAAATTATAAGTATCCTTGAATGGGAAAAAGAATGTCCCAAAGGAATGGAAGCCCTATTAGATGATATCATAAATAAAAATTTCCCAAGTTTCACTAAAGATTATGAAACACTCTTTTTAGAGGGATATCAAACCCCAGCCCATCTCAAGATGAGCATCTCAAATAGAGAATCTCTAAGACACATTGTCATGAACTTGTCCAAAGTCAAGATGAAAGAGAAAATCCAGCAAGCATCCAGGATTAAGCACCAATTGACCTACAGGAGAAGATCCATCAGGGTGACAGTGGATTTTTCAGCTGAAACTTTTTTATTTTTACTTATGTATTTGTTTATTTATTTATTTATTTATTTATTTATTTCTTGAGACAGAATCTCACTATGTCATCCTCGGTAGAGTGCCATGGCATCACAGCTCACAGCAACCTCACACTCTTAGGCTAAGTGATTCTTTTGCCTCAGCCTTCCAAGTAGCTGGCACTACAGACACCCACCAAATGCCCGGTTATTTTTTTGTTCTTGTTGCAGTTGTCATTGTTGCTTTAGCTGACCTTGACTGGGTTCAGACATGCCAGCCTCAGTACATGTGGCTGGCATCCTACCCACTGAGCTATGGGGGCTGCCTTAAGCTGAATCTTTTTAAGCCAGAAGAAAATTATCAGCTATCTTTAACCATCTTAAAGAAAATGATTTTCAGCCTAGAACTCCATACCTGCCAAACTAAACTTCAAAAGTGGAGAAATTAATTTTTTTACTAGTATGCATACATTGAAGAAATTTGCCACAAGACCAAGTTCTGTAGGAAATAGATCTATTCCCCACACTGACCATCACAATGGACCACCAGCAAAGTAAAGAACAAAACCAAGGTTCCACAATGGTGCAAAGGAAAAAACTAAGCAATAAACTTTCACAAAATAAGATGAATAGAACACCACCACAATTATTAATTATCTCAATAAATGTCAATGGCTTGAATTCCCCTCCCCCCCCGAAGAGGCACAGGATGACTAACTGAATAAAAAAACACAAGCTATCTATACACTGCCTGCATGAAACACAACCTAATCTTGAAGGGCAAAACAAGACTAGGATAAAGGAATGGAAAACAATATATCAGGCAAATGGAAATCAGAAGAAAGGATGGGTTGTGATCTTATTTTCAGTGGATTTAAAGCAAATAAAGTTAAGAAAGGCAAAGATGGTCACTTCATTCAGGTCATGGGAACAATACAAGAAGAGGACATTTCAATTCTGAATATTTGTGCACCCAACTTAAATGCTCTCAGCTTTATGAAACAGATCTTGATTGGTCAGAGCAATAAGATATCCCATAACATCATAATAGCTAGGGACTTTAACATCCCTCTTACAGAGCTAGACAGGTCCACTAAAAATAAACTAAACAAAAATACAAGAGACTTAAATGCAACCCTAGAACAATGGGCTTAATAGACATATACAGAACACACCATCCCAAAGCTAAGGAATATACAATCTTGTCATCAGTCCATGGAATATACTCCAAAATAGATCATATCTTAGGATACAAATCAAACTGCAACAAAATAAGAAGAATTGAAATTAAATTTTATATCTTCTCAGACCACAAGGCAATGAAGATGAAACTTAACTCCAACAAAAATTTTCACCCCTACAAAAAATTTAGAAACTAAACCTTATGCTAAATGACTCTGGGTCAAGAAAGAGATGAAAAAGTAAATCATTAATTTCTTTGAGCATAACAACAATGAAGCTATAAGCCATCAAAACCTGTGGTACACTGGGAATCAGTCCTAAGAGAGAAATTAATCACATTATATACCTATATCTAAAGAATAAAAAGAGAGCACATCAACAATCTAATAAATTATCTTAAGGAAATGGAAAAGAAAAAGCAATTCAATCCCAAACCTAGAGTAGAAAACAAACAAAATTAAATGAGAAGTATATGAAATTAAAAACAAACTAATCATTCAGAAAATTAATGAAACAGAAAGTTGGTTCTTCAAAAAGATAGTTTTCTTTGAAGAGAGGTTATCTCTGACTACTATACAAAACTCTACACACAGAAATTTGCCAATGTGGAGAAAATGAACCAATACCTGGAATCACACTCTCTCCCTGGACTTAACCAAGAAGAAATAGATGTCTTTAACAGACTCACATAAAGCACTGAGATCAAAGAAACAATAAAAAGTCTTCCAACAAAAGAAGCTCTGGACCAGATTGCTTCACACCACAATTTTATCAAACCTTTAAAGAAGATCTTGTACCTACACTATAGAACTTATTCCAAAACATTGAGAAGAAAGGAACTTTCTCCAATACCTTTTATGAAGCAAACATCACCTTGATACCAAAACCAGGAATGGACCAACTAAAAAGGAGAACTATAGACCAACTTCACTAATGGAGCAAAAATATTCATCTTAGCCAATAGATTACAGCTACACATGAAAAAACTTATACATCCTGGACATCGCCCATGGCTCAAGGAATGGGGTGCCGGCTCCATATGCTGGGGGTGGTGGGTTCAAGCCCATCCCTGGCCAAAAACTACAAAAAGTAAAAAAAAAAAAAATTATACATACTGATAAACTAGGCTTTATCCCAGGGATACAAGGCTGGTTTGACATATGAAAATCCATAAATATAATTCACTATATCAACAGAAGCAAAAGCAAAGACCATATAATCCTCTCAATAGATGCAGAAAAAGCATTTCATAAAATTCAGCAGCACTTCCTAAAAAAGAACACCTAAGAATGTAGCAAGAATCTAAAACCAATTGAAGCCATCCACAAAAAAAAAAAAAAAAACAACCATAGCTAATGTCATACTTAATGGAGTAAAACTGAAAGCTTTTCCACTTAGAAATAAAACCAGACAAGGATGTCCAGTGTTGCCACTACTATGCAATAGTTCTGGAAGTTCTAGCCAATGCAATCAGGCAAAAGAAGGATGTAAGGGGCATTCAGATGGGAGCAGAGGAGGTCAAAATCTTGCTCTTCGCTGAAGATATGGTCTTATACTTATAGAACCCTAGACTCCACCAGTCTTCCAGACTCCTGGAAGTGATCAAGAAATACAGTAATGTCTCAAGATATGAAACCACTGTCCACAAATTAGTAGCCTTTGTATATGCCAATCACAGCCAAGATGAGAAGCTCATCAAGGACACAATTCCCTTCACAGTAGCTTCAAAGAAAATTAAATACCTAGGAATACACTTAACAAAAGAGGTAAAGGACCTCTACAAAGAGAATTAAGAAACCCTAATAAAAGAAATAGTAGAAGACATTAACAAATGGAATAACATACCAGGCTCAAGGCTGGAAGAATCAACATTGTTAAAATGTCTACACTACTGAAAGCAGTCTACAGATTCAATGCAACCCATTAAAACACCAACATTATACCTTGAAGTACTGGGAAAAAAAAAATAGTTCTTCATTTCATTGGAAACAGAAAAAAAACAAACAAACAAACATATAGCCAAAGCAATTTTTAGTAATAAAAACAAAGCGAGAGGCATCATTCAACCAGACTTTAGGTTATATTACAAGGCCACAGTGATCAAAACAGCATGGTATTGACACAAAAATAGAGACATAGACATTTGGAACCAAATAGAAAACCAAATAGAAAACCAGTCTCATATAGCCATCTGAGCTTTGATAAAGCAAACAAAACCATATACTAGGGGGGGGGAAATCCCTATTCAATAAATGGTGCTGGGAAAAGTGGGTAACCACCAATGAAAGACAGAAACTGGACCCACACCTTTCACCACTAAAAACATTGCCTCGAGACGGATAAGAGATTTAAATCTAAGACATGAAGCAACAAAAATCCTAGAAGAACGTATGGGAAAAACTCTTGATGCTGTCAGCCTGGGGAAAGATGTTATGAAGAAGACTTCCATGGCAATGGTGACAGCAACAGAAATAAGCAAATGGGACTTAATCAAACTTAAAAGCTTCTGCACAGCTAAGGATACAAGCATTAAAGAAAATAGACAACCTTAAGAATGGAAAAAGATATTTGCATGTTACAAATCTGACAAAGGCTTGGTAACTAGGATCTATAGAAAACTTAAGTTAATCAACAATAAAGGAACAAACAATCCCATATCTCACTGGGCAAGAGATATGAATAGAACCTTCCCTGAGAAAGACAGACAAATAACTAACAAACATATGAAATAATGCTCATCATCCCTAATCATCAAACAAATGTATGTCGAAACCACCCTGAGATATAATCTAACTCCAATAAGATTGACCCACATCACAATGTCCCAAAATTGCAGATGCTGACATGGATGTGGAGAGAGGGGAACACTTTTACACTATTGGTGGAACTGCAAACTCATATACTATTTTCAGAAGACGTATGGAGAATCCACAAAGAACTCAAGTTAGATTTCCCATTTGATGCCACAATCCCACTACTGGGCATTTACCCAGAAAAAAAAAAAAAATCATTTTATCATAAACACATTTGCACTAGATTTATCAAAGCTCAATTTACAATTACCAAGATGTAGAAATAACCTAAATGCCCATCAACTCAAGAATTGATAAACTGTCATATATGTATACCATGGAATACTGTTCAGCCATAAGAAAAGGTAGTGAGAACCCTCCCAAAAGATGGCGGCCGAGTAACAGTTTCCCTGCAACTGGGCATGGCGAGTCTGGGGAGACAAGACTCCAGGCATCACTGGACGGTGGAATCTGCCTATAATCATCCCTTTGAGGATACAGGGAGCCAGCAAGGTATTTCTGGACCCCAAGAGGAGGACAAAAACAGTGAAAAACTGGCAAGTGTTTGCATGTGTTTGATCGACCTAATCACGCTGGCAACTGTAAGTACAAGCAGCAGTGAGACTCAAACTGGAAAGGCCTTACCTGTGAACTGTTTTGGTATTCTTGGACTTGGCACTCAGCTGAACTGCCTTGGGGAGAGCTTGAGCAGAAGTGTGGAGAACTTTGGGCATTGTCTGGGGCCCCAGACTGAGCCACTGAGCTGGGCAAGGGAAGCCATTGTGAAAGAACTGCCCCAGCAGCTCGGCCCTCAGGGTCCCAGAGCAAGGATCGGGCGGGACAAAGTAACCTAGTGACAGAGCAGCCTAAAAGTGGGTACTGACCTCCCGTACAGCCTGAATCCTTAGGGGCAGAGTGAAACAGTTTTGGCACTCTGAAGCCTTGGATTGTCACCCTGGGTAGAGTGCCGTGACATCACAGCTCATAGAAACCTCAAACTCCTGGGCTTGGCCCCACCCAGACCTCCATAAGAGCTATGCAGTGACCCCCGACCAGTGACCCGCACTCACCAGGCCTCTGCATTCCCTGACCACGCAACCCTGCATCCTCCCTCCTGTGTCCTCAAGCCTCCACACTAGCCCATTCATCTGGCCAGGGACTCTGATAGCTGCGTGCCCTTTGGAGCCCTCCCTGCCTCTGCACAGAGCCCTTCTCCTGGCCAGAGACTGCTGGAGCCTTGGGCTCTCTGTGCCAAAGTCACTGGGCGCCAGGCACTTCCAGAGCCATGCACACCACCCC